>JADRCD010219622.1:0-48747 GCA_019843815.1 Montemys delectorum
AGGGGGGGGGGTGGGCGGGTGTCTTAGCTTCCTCGGGCTACCCACAATGCACAAAGAAGCTGCTCTTCCCCGGCTCTGAACTGTGTTTCTCCGGTTCTTCCAAAATTCTACGAAAGGGCAGCGTCGCCCAGAAAACACACAGGGCAGTCCTGCTACACAGAGAAACAAGCGAGAACAATCGAGAACAAGAGTAGAGCCCACTCAGGAAGTAAGTCAGCCTTAGTCCCCACTCAGGTTCTTCAGGGTGTTCTATCGTTCCCTTCCTGGCTCTAGAGGAATCCACTCCAAATTGAGGGAGAGATGCCTTAATAGCAAATGGGTTTATGCAGACCTGTGGCTTCAAGAACCTTCCTCAGCCACAGAAAGAGCTCTGCATTGTCCCCCCCCCCCCCCCCCCCGGACTTCCAAGCCTCCTTCACTGACCACTTCCACCCAAGAAAGATCTCAGATTTGTCATCTGTATCCTGAGATTTAGTGCGCCTTGAAGATTCTCTCCCCAGACTGATTTCTGCATTTTAACAGGTTCTGTGACATTAGAGCCATTTAGCTGGTAAGGTCCGGCAACGATACCTAGATTTTTTAACACCTATTTGTATGTTGGACTGACTGGCTCTGTCCTAAGACAAGCATTTAATGACACAGCAGTCATTCCCGAGCCCTGCTTAAGTGTCCCCTCAGCTGGGCTGGCTTAAAGAAGACTGACAGCAATGCTCTTTAATAACTATGGTTTATCCATGTCTTTCAGATAGTAAGTGGCCCGTTCTCACCTCATCTGCAGCTTTTAATCGCAAATGGACATTGCTTTTGAAATATCTTTTTTTTCTTTTCTTTCATATATTTTTTTCTTCCCCAACGCTGCCAGTTGAAAGTCGAAATCCAGCAAGAACGTAATGGTAGGTGCCAGCTTTCTGAATTACAGGGTGACTGCCGGAGCTGATCCTAAAAAGCAAGTGTCTTTTTTATACCGCATAAAAGGCTGAAGTGTTTACATATCAAAAGGCTATAGGCCAATTTCTGTCAAAATTACACATGAAGTTAAGCAGTACAAGCAATTTATTTAAACACTAGTCATTGTAGAAGAATTCAAAACCATATGCTCTTTTAGCAGTTTTTCACAAACGCATCTGACCCATGACTTGGCTAGACATACAAGCTTCATAATTTACTCTAAATTTCAAATCCCCTTGACGTTTAAATAAAAGATCTTCATTAATGAGGTTTACATGAATGAAAACGTTAGAAGCTGATATGGGTTAGCTAGGGGCTTCAAGAAGGTCTGTGCTGCCTGCTCTTTTTTTCAAATGACTGACTTTGCTAATCATTTCAAGAGAAAGTTCCTTTAAGAACAAATTATCCTCATTTGCATTCTGTGATTTACAAAAGCCTCGGTGCAAGTCACTTTGAAACAAGCTTTGGGTAAATAACTCAGCTGAAAGCCGCTCTCCATTCAACCCAGGAAGCCCAAGTTATTTTCTCTTTCCGAGGCCCTGGGGAACACGTCATTTAGGGGGACACCCTTTTCTCTCCCAGGATTCTGTGGTGCTTTCCTAACACTTTGATTAGCCAGCCACTTTTATTTCAAACTTGCAAAACTTCTAACAAAAATCAGCTAGCTAATGCCCTAAGATTGGAAGCCATAGCCCCCCACATTTTGCTGGTTGTGCCCTGCTTTAGGGTGGGTCTGAGCTCTCCGCTCAACCGCACAGTTCCAAACTTCGGAGGAAGAGTACTTGGAGCTCCCTGAGAGCTCCCTGAGAGCAGCAGAAACAGGAAACTGTTTTTGAGACACTGATTTAAGGGGGGGAAAAAAGCCAAAGCGCAAACAACAAAACCAATTTGCTTGGTTAAAACCGTAGAAGGTCTCTGTGCCCCCTGGCTCCCATGACCCCTGGCTCCCGTGGGGGTTCTTCTAGTTTTCTAATTCCTATGTCCTCCTTACAGTATCCCACATACCTCTGAAAAGGATGTATATAGCTTGCAAACTCCTACCTAAACCACGTACCTAAAAACCCTACCTTAAATGTCCAATTAGAAATTGCTCCATGTACAGGCAAGAAATTGGGTGTTTAATAAATAAACTCCAAGGAGTTGGGACCTCAGACCCGACCCCCCTGCCCAGGAAAGAAAAAAAGCAATGAGGATGTAAGGATAGTAGGGAGACAACCCTCTGGAAGATACCCAGGTGAGCACTCCAAACTTGGGCTCTATTTTTTAAATTAGAAAAGCAATTTAATTTACACTCTGAATCAATTTGGAGATGACCGTGGTACCAGAGCGGTCGGTCTTCGATAGCCGTCAAACAGTAAATACACCTTATGCATGTGGAATCCACTGATCCGTTCTTTAATATCTTAAAAATGAGGGCTATTACTGGGACGAGTGGAGTCCCCAACACACACATTTTCCTAGACTTCTGCGTGGTGATTGCTTTGTGTGAAATCGTGTTTGTGTGATAATAGAGAAAATCAACGGCGTGTTTACTTATTGCTCACCGAAGCCTCACTGGCTGCCTCCGGACTCGCTGGTCCTCCCATGCTGAGCTGGGCATGCGGGGCGACAAACAATCGCTTAGCAACTGGAGGGGGACAATTTGCGTGCCTCGCATTTGTTATTTCAATTGCGCCCGGCCACTCTGAACAAGATTGTTCCTAGTGCGTTGGGGACACTTGTAGGGTTTCCTCGGAGAAAGCACCGCAAGGGATCTGGGCCCCTGACTTCCTTCACTGAGTCCGCCTCCCCGCGGACAAAGTAGAACAACCTTGGGTTGAGGGACAATTGTACCAGGAAGGCCCTGCCATGGGTGAGCTCTCCTGGAGTGTAGGGAGGGTAGCGGTTAAATCCGTGTAGTTGCCTGGCTCTGTCCTGGAGTTCCCTTTTGGGAAAAGTCCTGTGACCGAGGAAAAGAGCTCTAAGATTGACTTTTCTTTATCTTGAACCCAGCAGAAGAGACCCTGCTTTTGCCTTTGGGCAGGGGTGGAGCCAGCCCACTCCTTTGTCCCAGTGAAAAGAAAAGAAACAAACTCCTTAAATTCTAAGGTTGTAAGGGATTCAATTAATCTCGGATTTAGTTAGATTATTTAAAATCCCGAGGCCTTCAAAGGAGGGAGAGTTAACCAGGTGGCAAAGTTAGGTCTTGAATCCTGGCACCCTTGACTACAGGTGAAGAGTCTCTTCTTTCTAGGGTCCCTGACACAGCTAGAGGCCCTCGGGAAATCGAGCAGTGCCGCGAAATCCCGGGCTTGTTAAAACTGATCCCTGAGTACCAAGGTGAGAAGGGGTGGGCGTGGGTTTGTTTTAATCTTTTCAAAATTGCACTGCTCGATTTTTAAATCTGTGGCTGAGTACCTGTCGGGTCTGGGTCCGAGTCCCCTTTCAGAAGTTGCAGGGGTCCAGGAATCTACCCCAGGAGTTCTATGGCTCTCCTGTTTCTGCCTGACACCCCTAAGAGACCTGCCCCTGCATGCGCCTTACCCACTCACAAGCACTAACACAGACGAACACCGCGAAATCACCGCAGCCTCCAGTTCTTGTCCGTCAATTTATCTCCCTTTAGAACTGAACGTGGGAAAAGGTTGAAGGGTAGCCGAGGCTTCTTGGAACCTGGTGACTGTAGAGTCATTGTAATGGAAAAAGGTCACTTCTCTAGGTAGGCTTGGCCTTTCTCAAGGAGGGTTCATACTCCGGAAAGACTTTGTTTCTCTTAAAACAAAAACAAAAACAAAAAACCCCTGTCACCTCGCAAACTGAAGCCTGTCTCTATCCAGTCCTTACCATCACCCCCAGTTTGCAAAGTAAGCAAATCAAGCGTCCTAGGCCACGCGTGGGTGGGCTGAAGGGCGCTGAGGTCCACGAGTGGAGGCCTAGGAGAAGCGCACTTTCCTAAGCTTTGTGGCTGCTCCCACGAACTGCCTAGTTCTGCGTCCAGGCGGGACCAAACTTACCGCAACGGCTCTCTAACCCAGGAAGAGCAATAACAAGAGGTCCCGGGATCTACTTCAGAGCCAGGGAGGATTTAGCATTTATTGTATGACTTTAGACAGCCTTGAAGCTTTCTCAGGCTTATCAGTGAGAGAGGAATCTCCACAAATGGTTAGGACCTCCAGGAAGTCCTCTACCCAGGTCTCGCCTAGAGTAGCTGGAGGGTGGACTGCGGGATGCCCGGACGATGGGCTGCTCTGCAGTTCCGGGGCTGGCACCCGGGACGCGCGACTTCGGGCCTCTGCTTTCGTTCTGCGCAGAGGGTCGCCTACTTTCCCAGAGGTCGCCTAGCCGCCTGCGAGTAGATCTAGGCTGCCTACGCCTCCCGCGGCTCGGCCGTGCCTCACAGAGAATCCCGCAAATCATCACGGCCGCCCGCGGTGGCCCGACTTTCGTCCAGGCCGCTGGGGTCCCACGGAGGCCAGCGCGGGCCTGGAAGGACAGCTAGAGGCCTTTCGGAGAGCTCGCTGATTGACAGAGGAACGCCACTCAATATGTTGAGAAAGGAGACAGGCAGTCCCGGTAGACCCCACGAGAATCAAAACCGAAAAACAAATTTGGGGAACGCAGCCCTTCTCCCAGTATAATAATCAAAAAGGTACAGAACCTACCGGCACCCACGCGGGAAGCCTCTGGAAGCATCGCTTCAGAGCGCTCCTCTCGGTGGTGAATTTTAAACAGTGGCTGAATTTGCTCTTCACTCGTGCGTTAGGAGCTAGGGAGAATCAGGGTAGTTTTCAGACCCAGAGTGACCCGCTTTAAGAAAAACAAAACAAAACAAAACAAAACAAAACAAAAAGGACAACTTTTTCGAATCCGGACGCGTTTCTTCTTTCATCCTTTTTGCTCTGAGAAAATTTGGCTTTCGCAAAAACAAAGATTTGGAGAAAGAGAGGAGGGCGGGGGGTGGGGGTGGTGGTGGTGGGGAAGTGAAATTAGGCTGCGAGTTCATGGGGTGGGGGTTGTCTGCGGGGGGGGCGGATTTTCAGTCTTAGTTGAGGGAGGACACAGCCACCTTCATTTCTCAAAAGCAAACAGATTCCGAAAGGGAGTAAAAAGTAGTCCTAAAGTAAAATTAGCCACAATGAATTTGAGCTACAACCATAGGAAATCGCACCCCATAATAGAGAGAAAAGGGTCGGGGCGGAGAGGTCGGCGGCGGAGTTGTTAACGGCAGCAGGACAATAGTATTAATAAGATTAACCTGGGCAATTAGGCCGCCCGCCCTGCAAGGCCGGGGCCGCGCCGGGGCTGCCGAATGGAAAAGATTAGGTTAATTTCATTAATTCTCAATCCACAATCTTTTTCAGGCCCTGTGTCCCCCCTCCCTCCTCTTGGCATCTCTCCCCCTCCCCTGCTAGCGCCCCCCGCCCCCGTCCTCCCCCCCATTCCACACCACCCAAAGGAAAAGAAAAGGACCAAATCTGGTTCTGTTTGTCATCTGCATATTACCAGGAACTAAATCCAGGATGACGTCGACTCAGTATAAAACCAACAAGAGGTTGAGCCGGTCGGAGCTGCGTCCTACCCGCGGGTTGAGTTCAGCTAGGCGGCGGCGAGGGGAGGAGAGGGCGGGAGGAGGGAGCTCGGACGCAGGGGGCGGGGAGGGGCGCGAGTTGCGCGCTCGCCCGCGCTCTCTTTCGGTTTGCTCGCCCGCGGGAGCAGAGAGTGGGACAACCCCCACCCCCCACCCCAAACAACACCACTCGGAGACTTCTTCTTCGGCGCGTCCCCGCCGCCCCCCGGTCCCGGCGCGGGGCTCGGGGATGCCCGCCAGCATGTTCAGCATCGACAACATCCTGGCCGCCCGGCCGCGCTGCAAAGACGCGGTGCTCCCGGTGGCGCCCAGCGCCGCGGCTCCGGTGGTCTTCCCGGCTCTGCACGGGGACTCGCTCTACGGCGCGGGCGGCGGCACCTCCTCGGACTACGGCGCCTTCTACCCGCGTCCCGTGGCCCCTGGGGGCGCGGGCCTCCCGGCCGCGGTCGGCGGCTCCCGCCTGGGCTACAACAGCTACTTCTACGGGCAGCTGCACGTGCAGGCGGCGCCCGTGGGCCCGGCCTGCTGCGGGGCTGTGCCGCCCCTGGGCGCCCAGCAGTGCTCCTGCGTCCCGACGCCCCCAGGTAGGGTCGCGATCGCGAGCGAGCCGGCCTTCGCCGCCGCGACCGTCGGTGGCTGCCGGGGCGTGGACGCGCGGGGTGCTTGCTTGCTTTATTCACCCGGCACCAACTTTCTCCCTTTGCAAGCCTTCCCCTTTCTCCCATTTATTTATCTTTTACTTTTTATTTATTTATCTTTTGGTCCCCGGGTAGAGGACTTTGCACGCGTCTGCTGTAAACATTAGGTTAGAGTTAAAGAAACCGAGTCACCTGGAGTCCGGTGGCGACTCCACGCGCGCGCGGGGAGACTGTAATTGTAAAGTGCTTGAACCGGCTTTTGGATGTGTGCAGGCGGACGCTCCTTCCACATCTAGGCATCCCTGGTCTCGATCTCCGTGCTCCCCAAAGACCTAGCGCTCTTTGCAGACATCATCATCATCATCATCATCATCATTATTATTATTATTATTATTATTATTATTATTAAGTGAGCGAGGGCAGCGAGCGGGTTGGCATACAGAACCGAGAAAGGATGACTAACCACTGTCCCTCCCTCTGTCCCAGGCTACGAGGGCCCCGGCTCTGTACTGGTGTCACCGGTGCCGCACCAGATGCTGCCCTACATGAACGTGGGCACGCTGTCGCGCACGGAGCTGCAGCTGCTCAACCAGCTGCACTGTCGGCGGAAGCGGCGGCACCGCACCATCTTCACCGACGAGCAGCTTGAAGCTCTGGAGAACCTCTTCCAGGAGACGAAGTACCCAGACGTGGGCACTCGGGAGCAGCTGGCCCGGAAGGTGCACCTCCGGGAGGAGAAGGTGGAGGTAGGCAAGGGTCCCAGCGAGGGTGGGATGGGATGGGGACGTCTAGCAGTCCTTCCCCGCACAAAGTTTTTGCCCGGTCCTCCTTGGGGCATCCCGGAGGCGGTGGCCTGGGGGCTGCCCGAGGGCACTTTGGGCCCAAGAAGTAGAGTGGAAATGAGGAAGCGTGGAGAATGTTTCTCCTTTTGTTGGTCCTGAGCGCAGCGATTGCTTGCGATTTCTCCCTGCCAGGCTGAGGTTCCACAGGCAGGCTGTCCCCTGGCCACGCGGAGCCACCCGGTGCTCTGGCATCGGTGGGCAGCGGCCTTTTGGTCACCACTGTTTGGTTGCGCAACAGGTCTGGTTTAAGAACCGCCGAGCCAAATGGAGACGACAGAAGCGATCCTCCTCGGAGGAGTCGGAAAACACTGAGAAGTGGAACAAGACGTCCTCAAAAGCCTCGCCTGAGAAGAGGGAAGAGGAAGGTAAAAGCGATTTGGACTCGGACAGCTGACGGCCGCGGGCCGGCTGGGGCGCTTGCCTGACTAACGCGAGGACTTGCACAGACAGTCGATGCTTCTTGCACACGCCCTGCCTTGCGGGAGGGGGTCAAGAAAGCAACGAGGAGCTAGCTGTAAATAATGTACAGGCCCGGGACTGCCGGGGACAGGCGCGTGGGGACCGCAGCCCCGCCGTCCCGGGCTGCCTGCGTGAGCCGCGTTCCCCACCGTAGTATTTATAGTTAAGTTAACGGTGAAAATACAATAAAGTGATGGCGATGTAGACCAGCCATGTTGTTATTTTCTACCCTAGTGCCATCAGTTGAGGCCTAGAAAAGAAATGTGTTTAGTTGCGATGCGAAAGGCAATGAAACGCAGAGAAGTAGGGGTGGGGAGGTAGGAATTGGTCGCACTGGGTATCGTGGGTCTTTGGGAAGGGATGGAGAGCGCAGACTGGGCTTTCGAAAGCTTCAACTTTTCTGTCTGTCCTTCCTTCCTTGGAGCTTCCTGAGAGCCCCTTCCTGGCCACCCACTCAGGACCTCCACTTTGGAACTCACCCTAGACCTAAGAGCAACCATGAATTGAATTCCTGTGTGAAAAGGGTAGCTCTCCTGGTTGTTGGTGCTTTCTTTCTGGCTGTCACCTCCTCAGGGAGCCCTTCCTCTCTTCCTCTCTTTGAACCTAGAGCGTTTGTTTCCAGGACTCAGACCTGGCGATTGCACCCTACCGAAGCGCCACTGAGAACTGTGTGCGGGAGCACCCACTGGGGACTTACTTTGCCGTCCACATTAGGTCCTCTCAGTTTTTCAGCTATGCTTGGTAAAGGTTGGAAAGGGCTGAGTGGGTCTCTCTTTCAATGAGCCTTGTAGAACTCCTTGCCAGAGGAGCGAGTCCCTTGGGGATGGTCAACTCTTTCAGTGGGAGCTATCTGCCCCCAACACCTCTGAAGGAAGGGAATATTCCTGAAGGAAGGAGCACTCCCTATCTATCTACTTTGGTCGATCAGTCGGTCGTGAATTTACTTTTTTTTCCTCTGAAGCAAAGTCACTCTGGCTGCCATCTGTGACAAAATGGCTTTAATATGTCAAACTTTTAATTAGTCTTACCTTAATGTGTTAAACTTTTAATTAGTTCTACTGTAAGTGTGTTTATCTAGGAGGAAACCAAAGCCTAAGGCTCACTCCTTAACTATGGAACTGGGGGGGGGGGTTGCTCTCCCCTGTGCCATTTTGAATATTTGGGACTGACACTACGGTGAGAAACAGTGCAGGGAGAAAACACGTTGATTTATGGGGAGCACTTTTTTTCTCACAGTTTGTAGGATTATAAGACCAATGTGACTAAGCCCAGGATTGACATAAAATATGTAATAACACCTAATATAGCTATTTTTCTTTAATCTCAGATCTCAGGCTGGCCTTGGACTCTAGATCCCCGGGCTTTTACCTACTCTGCTGGGATCAAGGGCACTACCAGCTCCAGGTCCTGCTTTTAAAATATAAACATCCTCACTTAAGTGCTTTATGCAAAAGAGAAAGGGTTCAGAGGACGTATCTTCCTACAGGGGAAGATCTCTGTCGTTCATACCTACACTCTCCCACAGTTTGAGCTGTCTCTGATCCTGGCCTCCGTAGCTGTAAAATAGACACAGACATATGGGATCTGCTTTCCAAGGCTTTGGATGTTTCCAGGTGTTAATTCAGAGTGGCAACTGGCATAACAAAATACATTATGTGGTTGCTTAATAAATAATAATAATAATAATAATAACGGCATGGCTTTTATAATATATCTAATACTTCAGAACTTGCTTCCCTTGTCTCTCCATCCTCCAAGAACTCTGAGATGGGGCGTACTGTCAGCGTTTTACAAGGGAAGAGGTTTCTGAAAGGTTAAATATTTTTACATCACGCAGCACATAAGAAATCAAGGGCACGGTGGTTTTACTCAAGTGAATCTTGTCCATAATTGGACATATTTACAAAAAAATCATAGCGTCTACGAAAAACATCCCAAGAAGCTGGACAATTCTAGATGTGCCTTGGAATGGCTTTTTAATATACCTTCTCTTTAGATGCCAGACTTCCAGCGTGAGAGGGAGTGGACTGCTGGGCACCCCACTTGGTAACAGTTGTATTACTGGATGGGGGTTCTGTTGGATAGAGAGGAGCCTGAGGGGTCATCCATGTAAACTTCTACCCAGACATCTACTCTCTCATTTACAGTACACTTCTGTGTACCCTTGCATCTGATCTGCCCTCCAGCTTGCTATGCAAGGGAATCTTTTAAAGAGAGTCTTCATTTTTCTGGTCTGAGAAGAGATACGTGGCTAGAGATAGGGAGAGGGGAAATAGAGGGGCCCTCTCCTCCCGAGAACACCTGGCGAGAAGTTGCCAGCACGTTAGAGTTATGTGAATGAAGAGCCTGGAGTCAACTATTCCTTGCTTGGCTTAGGGCAGATCTGAGATGGTGAGAGACCCCGCCCCACCCCCTCCCCAGTCTCCATGCCTGGAGTTCCCTGTGAAGTGCTGTAACACTGGCCCAGCTCACAGGAAATAAGTATGATAAACGTCTGGAGTAAAGAGGGAAAAGTGAACAAGGTTGGCCTAATTATAGTCTGCCCTCCCTTCTGCATGCCCCAGGCAGCTGTGGGGCTCAAACCTCTGTTGTAGCTGGCTGTCAGTGTCAGGCAGGGCCAGATGGGGGTCACAGGGCAGAGGGGGAGAGAGAGAGAGAGAGAGAGAGAGAGAGAGAGAGAGAGAGAGAGAGAGAGAGAGAGAACTGGGACCTGCTGACTTTCTTTAGTGGAACTTTCTGTCTCACACCCCTGCATCCTGCCCATTTCAAAGCTGGGCAAATGGAAGCACAGAGCTAAACTAAACGGCTATCATGTCATGGGGGCTATGGGCGGCAAAGCTCCAGGTCCTTGAGTTTGGGAGAACCAAGATGCCTTGAGGAACCTAACTTGTTCTTTTGGATCCTGATGGAACCTAAGCAGAAGCCCGGCAATAACAAGTGACTGTGGGAGTGAATGTAGCTACCTCAGGGGGACACAGGAATTAGCACTGTGCCAAGCCGTCCAGTAAAGAACAGTAATAAGCATTTCCCTAACAACAGTCTAGCGTTTTCTATAGCCAGCCTTTCTACACACATCTCAGGCCCACTTTATCCCCTTTTATTCCCTTTCTCTTCCTCCCCTATCCCCTCTCTTTCTCAGACTGGGTTTCACTTTGTAGCCCTGGCTATCTTGGAACTAATCATTATGTAGGCCAGGCCATCCTATAACTGCCTCTACTGCTGAAGTTAAAGATGTGTGTCATCATGCCTGATAACTTGTCTTGCAGGTAAGAACCTTGGGACCATTGAACAGTGAGTGGCAGAGCAGGCCCTGGATCCCGGGTCTCCACCCCAGGCCCCCCAGCAACTTCCCACGCACCACCACGTCTTCCCTTGTAATGAGGGGATAGTATAATATTTGCTAGGCATCCCTGGTCACTTGGGCCATGGGGGACCCTAATTGGAAGGAGTTGAGGGATGAGGGGTACATGTGTGTATGAAAGGGGGTAAGATTGGGGGATACAGTTTTCTATCTTTTTTCCTGGAGAATGTGTAGTCATTCTTCGTAGCTGCCTGGATGGGGGAGGGGGGGTGTCGCAGTTTGTAAACTACTGCTGATCAAGCAGTCAGTGTGCAGGGAGGGTATATTTTAATTGCAGTTCTTTGATCAGCCTGTGTTTTATTGACATTTGAACTTTGAACTCAGAGTTTTTGTTTTGCTTTTCTGGGGACAGAATGACCTTTAATAGCCTGTTGAGTAATAGGGTTAGATGCGTGAGCCACTGTGCCCTGCTAGTATGGCGTTTTAATATATATATATATTAATATATATATATATATACACATATATATATGTTTATGTATGTTTATGTATGTATGTGTGTGAATGTATATATATATGTATGAGGCAGGGACAGACTCTTATTCTACTTCATTACATGGTGGCTGTTGAGGACCAGGAGGTCGAAGTGACAGAGAGATAATCTTCCAGATAGTTGGCGTGACTGGACTTTAAAGCCACCTTGATCCAAGTCCTCATCCTCATCCTGGCAGGTTAAGCTGTGCGTCTGTCTGTCTGTCAGTCTGTCAGCCTTCTTCCCCACCTGCAGAATGGCTTTGAGGGGAGGGGAAAACGGAGAGAGAGGAAGGGACCCAGCTGAGCGTCTGACACATTCGATCTTTATCCCTAGCTTTGAAAACTCGGTCTGACCAGCAGCTGATCAATGCCCCACTTAAGCAGATTAAGGAACGCCCTGTGTTCTTAATCATTGTTGGTTTAGAAGCTTGTGTGACCACAGGCCACAATCTGTGCTGTGATGGTGTGGACTCAGAGCTTTGCCTAGGGTGCAGAAGCTCTCAGCTCTCCTCCTCCTCCTCCTATCTGAAGCCCGGGACCTAGAGTGTAGAGGGATATCTGCCTTGGGTTTGGATTTGATTTCTGAATTCTGTGAAATGACCTTGAAGTTTTTCAAAAGTAAACCTGAAGCAACCCTCCGTGGCTGGTGCAGGAACCCTTGAATGTTCTGGAAGGGAGACCTGGGTTGCTTGGCAGTACGGCCTCTCCCTTGCTGAACAGACATGAGGCTTTTCCCTGATGCCTGTCCCTAGAGTCATGTGACCAAGCGGAAGACCTCTGCTTATCATGGCTTGGTTGTAAATCTGGGGAAAATAAAAGAGATCTGTCTTTGCGGTCCGAGCGGCCCATAGAGCCCGTGTGGTGAATTATGGTTTATTACAGCATCTGAAAGTGGACCTGTAAGTTCTGGATTCCCAAAGCCTCCCTCTGTTCCCAAATGTGCAGCCCTGGGGAACATCAGCAAGGGACAGGCTTGGGAGTCCCTCACCCACTTTCTGCTTCCTCTGAGAGTCCTTCTACTTGGCACTTACGGTTCCCTAACTTGAGGTCCAGAGAGCCTGTTGACCATATCTAGCAGTCCGTTTTAACGGCATCAACTGCATTTGTCCCAATATTTCCCTTATGTTCTGAAGACACCATAGCTGATTTATAGAAGCTGTAATTAGTGAGATAATTTTAGCCTCCATGCAGAGTTTAAAATCATCTGTGTCACTTCCTTGCTGATTGCCAGCAATGTCATGGAGGGTGGTGCTAAGGTCCTCCCTCCAAACTCCCAGGCTGACTCGGCAAGGCCAGGCTGCAGGAGGCATGCTCCTAGATGTGCACGGGAACTTAATTTTTCTCTTTTGGAGGGCTGGGATGGGTATATATATATATATACACATATATATGTATATATATATACACACACATATATATAGTTACATATGTATATATAGTTATATATATAGTTATATATATATTATATATCTATATAATAGATATCTATCTATACATATCTATCTATCTGTCTATCTATCTATCTATCTATCTATCTATCTATCTATCTATCTATCTATCATCCATCTTTATAGCTCAATACCTGAGCTGTCTAGTTTTAAGCATGCAGTTGTGACTACAGGTACAGTGTCACAGTCAGTCCATACTCAACATAGTGGGTACAGGCCCCTGTCTGCCTGGTGATAACTGACACTTTGGCAGAGAATTCTGCCCCCAGCCTGAGGGGCCATGGGCTCCAGGGGTTTATGCCACAAGGGGTTGCCTCATACAGCCTGGGGTCACACAAGGAATCTCACAATGCCCCTTTAATCTCGTCCCCCACTTCCTAAGGCCCAGAGAGGGATGCTTCCTTCCACATGGGGCATGAAGGAGCCTCCTTTGAAATTCCTCTAAGTGCTAACTATGGGACCAGAAAAAGAAAACCACACTTCTTGAACAGGGAGGTCCGATGCGTCTGTCGGGCACACCCCCCTCTGCCAGGAAGACTCAATACCCCATGAAGCTGGAATCCCAGCTGGTCCTTTCATCTGCAAACATCTCCAAGGCCAGATGGCTGGGATGTTGGGCGACATGCATGCTCAACATTGTTTTGTGTTGGGGGAAATAAATATTTAAATCCGAAACCAAGTGCATCGCATCATTTTCTACTGAAGTGAGCAAGGCTACAGATTACTTGAGTGTCGATTTACACGGACCCTGTGAAAAGCTCCCCGCCTTCCTCTCCCCTGCCCTCCCCCCCAACCCCCAGCCCCAATGGTGTCCGGTGTTGGCTGAATCCATGCAGTGATAGTGAAGGCAGAAACTGTCAATATATGACTTGCCCTGGCATTTGTCTTATTTCTTCCACAGAGTAAATGGCCTCAGGTTCCAGGGTCAATGGAGAAAAACATTGAAATTTCATTTAAAGTTCTGAAATAATCTCAGATCTTACTATATTGCCTAGGCTAGCTTTAGATTTGGTTTTCCTACCTCAATTTCCCAAGTGCTGGAATTAAAGATCTGCTTTAACACACCCAGTCTACTTAACAAACAAACAAACAAACAAACAAACAAAATAAAATAAAAAGACAGGCTTCATGTGTGACTCACACCTGTAATCCTAGCTTTTGGGAAGCTGAGCAGGGAAGATCACATGTGAATTGGAGGCCAGCCTGGACTACATTGTGAGTTGTTTTTTTGTTTGTTTGTTTGTTTTTTCAGGCCAACTTGGGCTACAGAGCAAGACCTTATGTAGAAAAAATAAAATTAGAAAATTTAAAAATATAGGAAATGTTTTCTACAATGCTCAGAAATGCTACAAAAGTAGGTTACATTAGTTTGGAGGACTGACGGTTGAATTTTTAGAATAATCCCCCAGAGTGTGCCCATATACAATCCCTTCTGCTCTCTGACTGGGCATGGTAGACTTGGCTGCAGCCACCTTGTTTTGTGTCCTAGCTGCTTTGATAGCATCATTGTATCTGATGGTGTCTCCAGCTTTTTATCTTCATTGAATTTAATCTCTGCATGCTCCTCAGGTTGGCATTGCTTTCAGTTCGGGAGATTGAAACCAGGCCATTGTGCATGATGGGCAGAGCTTTTGCTCTGAGCTGCATCTCCAGGGCCAAGGTTGGCCTTTATTGTCACTGCTGTGTAAAAAGGAAGGTGACTTCAGCCAAGGAAGGCCAGCCATCGGACTTACATCCCAGCACACTCCTGGACTATGGTGTGTTTCCTTTCTACAGGGCCAGCCAGGGTACCTGGCTGGAGCGCCTGCCTGGTAGGAAAAGAGCTGTGTGACCTTCGAGCTTCAGCCTCCTGGGGAGAATTATAACCATTTTGTGCTTTGGATGGGGTTGTTAAACTCTAACGTTATAATTTCCGGCAGCACATGCAAATTACCTGGGGGCTTTGTGAAAGCAGATCACCAGTCCTGGTAAATATATCAGCACGATAGGGATAGTCCGAGCACAGAGACAGACACTGTATGAGTGACTAGTCTCATACCGTCTACAGATGTTAAGAAGGTGCCTAATATGTGTCAGAAGATGTTCCAGATGCTGACATGTTCCAGATGTTGCCTTTCTAGACCCCTTCTCTTGTTTTGTTTTTGTTTTTCCTGTACCATTTTCTCTTACTGAACTCGAGGCTCCCTGAGATGGCCATGAGTGCCTGAGATCTTCCTGTGTAGATCCCCTCAGCTCTGAAGTTACAGGTTTGTATTGCCATGCCCAGCTCTTACCTGGGCTTAGGGGATCTGGACTCAGGCTCCTTTTGCCCAGCAAGCATTTTACTCATGGAACCATCTCACCAGCCCCTTGATGCCTCCTTATATTTTAATGAAACCAGTCCCATTATAGCCATGGCACAGCTGTACTTCTAGTGTACAGAAGGCTGAGGCAGGAGGATCATGAGTTCAAAGCTATATAGAGTTGAAGGCAAGCCTGAACTACATCATGGGACCTGTTTCAAAACACCAAGGTCTGTGGAGGTAGCTCGGTGGTAGAGCATTTGCCTAGAGCATGTATGAGGCTCTGGGTTTCATCACCAACATTGCAAATAAGAAATGGAAAATCAACTAGGTATGGTGGTGCATGCCTTTAATTCCCAGCACTTGGGAGGCAGAGGCAGGTGGATTTCTGAGTTCGAGGCCAGCGTGGTTTACAGAGTGAGTTCCAGGACAGCCAGGACTACACAGAGAAATCCTGTCTTGGAAAACAAACAAACAAACAACAAAATACAATAATTATTATTAGTAATATTTTTAAAAAGAAATACCTTTATCTTCTTAAACAATGCTGTACAGGTCTGCTGCCACACATCACAGAGCTAGCCTGTCTATGTGTCATGAATCTCTGTCCCCCTTTGTCCTTGGCTGGGGGATGGCTTGAGTAGGGTCAAGGGTTTGTTCCTTTGCTGTTTGCTGGCTTACTTATTTGTTTATTTTGAGACAAGAGCTCGTGTTGCTCAGGCTGACCTTGAACATGCTCTCACTGAGCTAGCTGAGAATGCTCTCCCTGCCTCTGCCTCCTGCAGTCTGGTGTTCTAGGCAGGTTGTCACCACACTCCACGTTGTGCTGGGGATTAAAGCCAGGGATTCCTGTAGACTGGGCAAGTACTCTGACAACTGAGCTATATCCTAGCCCTATTGGTTCTGTGACTGATGCAGAGCTCACAGGCCGAGAACAGAGATGTCCCGAAACCCCTCGAGAACAGTCTTTTGCCTCCTACGTCATTTCTTACTCTCTCGGTGAAAAAAGAAAGCTTGGGTCCTGCTATCTTTCTTTTAAATGGCAGTCGAGGCCTGCTTTTTCCCTAAGGGGGCATCTCTGGTACACTCAGGCTTTCTACTGTCCGCTGTCTCAACCAGTGCTTAAGGCAAAAGCCTTTCTACACTAGCAACATTCTCCAGGTCCTGCTGAGCTGAAGGCTTCCAAGTAGAGGGGTCATTTGGATAGTGACCAGTATCCTCTAGGGATGGGAGTGACCACCAGGCAGCTGACCACACAGAATAGATGATGTCTTCCCCCCCCCCCCCCCACGGGCTAGTTGGCTACAACGATACTGGGTTCTTCCCAGTGCCTAGCTTTTCTCATCTCTGAGCCAGAAAGATAGCACGGACTCACTTGGAAAGAATACCAGTTTGCGGAGCAGAAATCAAGAGATCTGGTGGGCTGTCCCTTCGCAGTCATTCTAGAAGCATCCATTGCCAGGATGATCGCTCTCCGGCTAGCTTCTTTTTTGTTTGGGTCCTCAGTGGACACCACCGATTTTCAATCATTTCGAACCTATTCGGTTAAATCATAGAAGCCGTCTCTATTTTCGAGGTCCTGAGGGGTTGGTTTGCATTTGGTCTGAATTACTCTGCTGTCGACAGACGGCAGTAAAAGTGCTTTTGCAGGCAGGACGGAGTGATGGGGAGAGCTGGGTGTCTAGAGACGGAGTGGGCAACTTGGCTGTGTTTCCCGAGGCCCCTCCAGCCCAGTGATACAGACAAGCCATTTAATCTCTAAGAGGCATGTTTGCTTCGAGTATAAAACAGAGTTAATAACTCAAGCCCCTTTGTTCTCTCTAGGGCAGATTACAGAGAGATCTTGGAAGCCTAAAAGCAACTTTCCCCCATTATTTTCCCTGGAGAGGGAGGGATGAGCAGAGTCCTCAGATGAATTGGATGTGATACGGCAGAGTATGATGTTGGTAGCAGTCCATATTTTTTTTTTTTTTTGCTTGTGGAATATTTGCAGGAAGGAATCTTTTTATAGACCCAGGATAGAACATCTGAGGGGCCAAAGCTATGTGAAAATAGTCTGGCTCTTGAAGGAAACAAAACAAACAAATAAAAGCAAACCACAGCCCCAGAGGCCTCGGCTTGCCGGAGACCCCTCCCTGTTCAGTGCTGGCGAGAAAGGGTAAATTAGGTAAAGCAGGAATATTTCAGAGAAGGCATGGCGAGGGGCTTGGTACCCGGTAGGACACATCCCTGACAGCCTAGGATGCTGACTCACTGCTGTGAGGCAGGGGTGTACACAGCACTCACAGACTGTTCCTAGTCTCCCCGGAGCTCTGGGAGAAGGGGAAGGTCGCGGAGGGAAAATATTAGGGCTTATCTAGGATGTAGTCCTTCAACTCAAGGCCCGAGGGTGAGAAGAGGCTGGGATCCAGGCTAACAGGGTCATGCTGGTGGCAGGAGTCCTGAAAACAGGCGGGCCCTGGGATATGCGTGTTAGGAGCACAGGACAAGTGGTCCAGAATGGTGCTTCTAGCATGGCGCCTACTTTGACTCCCAGGGCTATCGGAGGCCTGTAGAATAAAAGATTCTGGGCCCCAGGGTGTACTTAGGCATAATAGTGAGCCCAAACTGTCATCTGGGCCCAGGTCCTCAGGAGCATTTGCTACTGGGACTGTGCAAACAGCATTCCCTTGGGAACATTTCTTTTCGCCAGCACTGGGACAGAGGTCATACATGAGTGTGGTCACCTCTTTCTTGACCCTTTCTTGTTTCTGTCTTTACCTTAGTGCAGTCCTTCCTTCACCTTCTCATTCTGCCTTGAATTTTCTTCCCATTTCTGGTCCCCATTGTCTGACCTCTTCTTTAGCCTCCCCTACCCTCATTTAACACCCTCATCTTTCGCCAGGGTTGAAGGATGGGGAGAGGAGCTGAGCCAGCCCCTGTCCTCAGTGGCTCCCAGCACAGGAGGCGACAGCCACAGCAGTGATTCGGATGATGGTGACATAAACCAGGGCTGGTGTGGGGCTGAGTGAGGACATGCAGGGCACATTTGTCTCCACAGTTAGTTCTTTCCCAGCCACAGTTTCCATATCTGTATACTGGATCTGCAGAAAAGAAGAGGCTGTTTCTTGGGACAGCCGAGAATACCGTGGGCTACACTGTGCTTACGCAGCCTGGCTCAGTGGTATGTGCCCAGATGGTGTTGGTAATGCTGTCCCATGTGGTCCTGGTTTCAATTCTCTTGGAGGAATGGAATAAGTCTGAAGTAAAGTTCATAAAGATTTTAAAGAGCACAACCCAGAAGCCATTTCCATGGAGACCCGTGAGGGGCGTCTAGGTAGAGTTTAAAGAAGCTAGGATGGGAGTGGGTATAAAAGGAGCCACGAGAGGAGACAAAATACTCCCCCCAGATTAGTAGGGCTTTAATAGGACAATGCCCACTAACAGGGCTACCTCTGGCTTTTCTTTCTCGACATTTGTTCCAAGGGTCGTCCTCTCTAAGACAAAGATGTCACTGGATCAGCCTCACACCAGTGATGCCTGCATTTACAGCTTGGTTATACTGGACATTGGAGCCATATTGTTCCCTGGGGAGGGCTCCTCAGTGACTTCTGGAAGAGAAAGCAGCAAGGGGCCAGGGAGCCATTTCCATGCCCGGACAGGTCTCTAAATCCATCCCATACCAGAGCACAGGTATGCATTCAGCTTTACACTGATTTTGTTCCTGGCTTTGGACTTACACTAGTTTCCTACACCCTGTAAAAATTTAAGTCCATATAGAACAGCACTGGAGCACTGAGAGCCCTCCTCTCTTTGCCAGTGCCTTTCTTTATGGGTAGCTTCCAACTCCAGGAGCCTGGCCTCGCCTTCCCCTCTCTCTGAGTGTGTGCACGTGCATGTGTACATTTTCAGGAAACAATCCACCAGGAACAATGCCTGGACATCCTTTGTCCATCAACCTGGCTCCCGAGTGGGTGCTTTTGGGTTTTGGGGACAGATGAGCCTTCCTTTCCTTGACGTTTCCTCGTTGTTGGTTAGGAAGCCACATCCGATGTGTGTGTGTGTGTGTGTGTGTGTGTGTGTGTGTGTGTGTGTATTTCAGACAAGATCTTGCTGTGTAACATACTTATAGTAATCCTCCTGCTTCAGCCTCCCATTCAGCTTTATCTCTGACTTTTAAGTGCTGCACTTAACATTCCAAGAGAAGCTTGCAGAGCTCCTACCTGCCTTATCCCTCCCTCCCGAGCAGCCGCAGGATCCAGAAGGGGGCATTGTTGGCTAGGCTTGGTGCTCAGCCACATGTCAGTCATTGATTTGTGCTGCCCTGAGAGGCAGAAGGACAGGGTACCAAATGTTACTTTGTATTTCTTTCATGGATCACTGGTAAATCCCGAGCCCCCCCCCCCCCAACGCCCCGGGAGCTCACTGGCATTGCCTCAAGTCTTTCTTGGGTCTCTGAGATAGATAGTCCTTTTTTCCCCCCTTACCACAACTTTGAGTAAACCAGTCCAGGTGAGCCCTTGGTTCCTGTTACTTGGTATGAATGTTTTCCCCAAGGTGTGCCTGCTCTTTGGTTGCTGGTTTCTTCCTGTGGTGAACTCCTATGTTTGTGGAGTAAGATTCTGCGTCATGTCTTGGTAGCTTCCATATTCATTCTGCTTAGAAGGGTTTACTATTCCTAGGGCTGTGGTCGATACTTGATTCCTGTACAGTTTTTTCCCCAGTATTTTTAGGGCCTACTAGCCGAGTATTGGGGTGCTTGCGTGCCATATTGACCTAAGTAAGGCTGCAGTAGGAGGGTGGCTGTAAGTTTGAGGCCTGTTCTAAATAAGCAAGAAATTTTGTAAGTTGTATTAGGGCTGTTAATCTGTTTGGACCTTATTTTAGTTTCTAAGATGACATGAAAGCATAATTTTGGGATCAGAGAGAGGGCCCAGCTCAGAGGTTAGAAGCATTTGCTGCGCTTGCAGGTGACCCAAGATTACCTGTATCCACATTAGGAAGGTCACAACCCTGTGATGCTCCACAGGATTACACACACACACACACACACACACACACACACACACACACACACAGATGCTGTATATGCTGTATGTATGTATATATGTATGCATGTATGTATGCATGCATGCATGTATGTATATATGTATGTATGTATGTATGTATGTATGCGTGTGTGTGAGTGTGTGTGTGTGTGTGTGTGTGCGCGCGTGTGTGTGTGTGTATGGGTTGGTAAGATGGCTCAGCAGTAAGAGTTTTTTATGGTGGTTTGATGGAAACTGCCCCCATTGGACTACAGATTTGAATGCTAGGAAGTGGCAGTATTTGAAGGCATTAAAAGTGTGACCTTGTTAGACAAAGTGTGTCATTAGGTTTTGAGATTTCAGAAGCCCAAGCCAAGCCCAGTGGCTCTCTCTCTTTCTGCTGCCTGCCGATCTGCATGTACAACTCTTGGCTTGCTTCTTCTCTAGCACCACGTCTGCCTGCATGTCACCATGCTTCCTGGCATCGTGGTGCTAAACCTCTGAAGCTGTAAGTCAGTCCCAATTAAACACTTTCCTTTATAAGGGTTTCTGTGGTCATGATATCCCTTCACAGCAATAAATCACACACACACACACACACACACACACACACGCACACACACGCACACACACGCACACACACACACACCAGAGGGGGCAGAGAGAGAAGGTAGGGGAGAACAGAGACACACAGAGAGAGACAAAGACAGAGGAAGAGAAAGAAACAAAGAGGGCAGAGAGGGAGAAGGGGAGGGAAAGGAAAAAGGGAGAGAGGGAGAAAGACAGAGACAGAGATAGAGAAACAGACAGAAGATATAATCATGATAAATACTTGAGGACAAGCTCCCAGACCACACCCCTGGAACTGGGCTTATGCGTGTTTGTGAGCTTCCGTGTGGGTGCTGGAAATTGGGTCCCCTACATGAGCAGTCAGTGCTTTTCACTGAAGTATATTTTCTTTTGCCTGTAGTACCACATACTGAGCTCAATGCACCTTTCACAAAAGGAGAACTCAAGACAATAGCAATACTCTGAGGGTGTGGGCAGGACACAGCTGACCTTCCTGTCCTGCCCAAGCTGCCCTCAGCTTTTTTTTGCCTCTGGCCTCTGCTCCATTCCACATCCCTTTACATTTCCCTTCCCAGAGAGCAATCTTCCCTGTACCCCAGCCATAGGCGAGCCAATGATTTCCCAGCTTCTTCACTGGGACATTCTATTTCTCCATGGTCCACTTCCCTGTTCAACAGAAGACCTCTGGGCAGCCCTGCTTGAATTGGAAGTCTCCAAGACATGAACAGGGGACAGTAATGACTTCATAGGGTCAAGAGGAGCCCCATCTTCAGTCCTGAGCAAACCAGCCAATCCCAGAGGTCCTTTGTCTCCACTCAAGGGAGGGTAGCCTGGATTTCCTACTGTGAGGCTCTGAGATGAGGTTTGTATTCCCATTGGACTCTGGGGACAACAGTTCCCCTCCAGGGATCTACCTGTCTCCACCTACGCAACCCTGAGATGACAGGCTTTTGAGTGGGCCCTGGGGAATTGAACTCATATTCTCTTGCTTGCAAAGCAAGCACTTTACAGATTAAGGTGAGTCACAGCCTCCTGTTTTGTTCTTAGAGCTGGTCTTGCTAGGTATCCCACAGGCCTGGAACTTGCTATGTAGGTTAGCTAGCCTTGTATTGGCGGTAACCTTCCTGCCTTCTGATATCAGAGTGCTATGCACCACCACATTGTGTATGTAGATGCCAGTGGAGGCCAGAAGAGGGCATCTGATCCCCTGCAGCTGGAGTTACAGGCAGTTGCCAACTGCCCAACGTGACCTTTAGGAACCAAACTTGGGCCCCGTGGGTGAGCAGTGCATTCTCTTAACTGCTGAGCCATGTTCCAGCCAACCATATTACAAAGACAGTCATCCCTTGTTTTGAAGCATGGCTTCCTCTGAGTTGGAGTTACAGGAAGTAGAATGGGGTGGTAGCTCCACCTTTCACGGCACCCGCCATATTTGTTTCAATTGCTTGTGTGTCTCAATTGTTGGGACAGTTAGTGGGAAGCCCGGCAGGACACTGGGCATGGTGTTTGTGGTGGTCTTCATAGGTTTGGCCACTACAGACTCGGGTTTGAACACTTGACCCATAGGAGTGGCATTATTAGGAGGCGTGGCCTTGGTGGAGTAGGTGTGGCCTTATTGGAAGAAGTGTGTTACTGTATAGGTGGGCTTTGAGGCTACATATGCTCAAGCTGTGCCCAGTGTGACAGGCAGCCTCCTCCTGGCTGCCTTTGGATTAGATGTAGAATTCTTGACTTTGTCTCCAACACCATGTATGCCTGTATGCCTCCCACCATGATGATAATGGATTAAAGCCCTGAAACTGCGAGCCAGCCCCGGCTACGTGTCTTCCTTTCTAAGAGTTGCCGTGGTCATGGTGTCTCTTCACAGCAGAGGAGACCCTAACCAAGACAGATCCTACAGCCTGCTCTTCCCCTGCCTCCCAACTTGGAAGTTCCCAGGTTAGCGTGTCTGCAGGCTGCCACGACATGGGCAGAATATCCAGGCACTGCCCCCCCCCCCCCAGATCATACTACATTTGTAGAAAAGCATGACCTAATGCCACTGGCTGGCCAACTCTGTCTCAATAAACAGAAAAAAACCAAAACCAACGAACCAAACACAAGTTCCTCCTCTGATTCTTCTGACACCACATGTCTTCTCTCTCTCTCTCTCTCTCTCTCTCTCTCTCTCTCTCTCTCTCTCTTTTTGTCATGGCTTCTGTTTTTTTTTTTTTAATTTATTTTATTTTGTTCTTTATGGTCAACATTATATTGCAGCCATTTTCCTTCAGCAGGCGGTCTCCTAAGCAATGGGAAGAGAAGGCTGCTTGTCTCTGTGTGCCCCCACGGCTGTCCAGTGAAGGTTTGTTATTCAGACACCCACATCAGAATGGAGTGTTCCAGGGGAGGCCTTAAGAGCCCATCTCTCACATGATTCTGGAAAGCGTTTGTAAAGCATTTTCCAATTTCCATGGTGAATTTATGTAAATGATGGCTTCCCACTTTCTCTATGAGCCAGGGTCCTTAGGAAAAGCCCCAGAAGAGAGCCCAAAGCAGGGCAAAGAGAATGAACATTCGTATTGACTCGCTGGAGAAGTGCCAAATTGATTTCAATTTAGCAGTTTGGCAAACATCCCAAGAGGCTACTGTGTGCGGTGGCTCCTAACCAGGACCAACAAGTGGGCCTACTTCAATGCTGCCCCAAGACCGGTAGCACAACACTGAGGTTCACTGGGATCCCTACTTACACTGGAGATCTGATCTGAATGTGTCCCTGGAATTTGAGTTGTGGACTTATGCCCCTTCAGCATCAGGAGTCCCTAGTGTATGGCACTTTACAAATCCACCCTTCTACTCTGCTCTCTCTGTTCTGCCTTCTACAAAGCGGAAGGGTTGGAGGAGTGAATGGTTGTTCTATGATGTGGGGTAATACTAGCTGTAATTCTAGATGAAAAACACTCAAGAGCACAGAGCTGAGCCGGTGTTGTAAGCTGTAGTCTTAGCACTCAGGAAGTAGGGGCAGGAAGATCCTGAATTTGAGGTCTCTCAGGGCTACACAGGGAGACCTCTGTCTGAAAAAAGGCAGCATGTAACCATTTCACTTAATAACGATACATGCAAAAATATCCTAAATAAATTGTGAGCACACTGACTCCAAAAGCCTTTGAAATAAATTGTAGACTTGGCTCTCTGTTTCTGTAGAGGCCACCATCACAGATCAAAAATATTTGGAAAAAGCTGGGCAGTGGTGGCGTCTGCCTTTAATCTCAGCACTTGGGAGGCAGAGGCAGGAGGATTTCTGAGTTTGAGGCCAGCCTGGTCTACAGAGTGAGTTCCAGGACAGCCAAGGCTACACAGAGAAACCCTATCTCGAAAATACCAAAACAAAACCAAAAACAAAACAAAACAAAACAAAAAAAACAAAACAAACAAAAACAAAAACAAAAAAACAAACCAAACCCCCCCAAAAAAAACCAAAAACAAAAAATTGGGAAAAATGAGCTTACAAATCAACTCTATAATCACAGCACTCTGGAGCTGAGGCAGGAGGATTGCAACTTTGAGGTTACCACTCCATGTCCAACATTCAGGGCTTTTGACAGAATCTTTTGGGTTTAGGCATTCTTCCCCTCCAGTTCTGCTGCCTGCAGCATATGTAGCCTCTCTATTGGGTTGGCTCTACTCCATGCCTGCAGCTTTCCTTGGCATATGTCTCCTGGCCTCCCTCAGTGTGGACCTGGATGAGGGCTGTGAGCAGTAGCCGGGCTGTAACCTGAATGATCTTATTTTCTCCCCCACCAAACAAATTAGTCTATCGCTCCTGTGTTCAGTATCCTTCAAGTTTGTCGGATACAGACAACACACAGCCAGGTTATCTGAGCAACTATCACATGAATGGCCTCCAGCCCAGTTTCCAGTACAATCTCTGCTCTCCTCTGAAGCTCCCTGAACAGACGCTGCTGTCCACTTTTCTCTTAGCATTCTTGGCTTCAAAATTCCCACCAGACTGGTCCATTAGGTTTTGCTTATAACATTCTACAGCTTCCCAAACCCAACACTCCTCAACTTTCCCATATTCTTTCCCCAAACCAGTTCCAAAGGTCTTTGAACTGCATGCTCAGGTACATCACCACAACACTCCATTTCTCTCTACACCATTTCCCAAGGATTAGCCACTTGCCTTATTGTTGCAACGAAATACTTGTCAAAAGCAACCCGTGGTAGGAGAGGTTGGTTCGATCTCACAGCTGGGAGGTGGGGAGGTAGGGTGAGGGTGGGGGAGGGGTGCCGGGGGTCGTGACAGTAAGAACTGCAGGCCACTGGTTACATTGTATCTGCAGGAATGAATGCTGCCCACTGGTTACATTGTGTCTGCGGGAATGAATGCTGGCAGCTCAGCTTAGTTTCTTCTTTCTGCTCAGTCTGAAACTCCAGCTAGGGTGGATCTGCTCTCCTCAGCTAGTTCAATCCAGAAAATCCCCTATAACTTCCTCAGAAGTTTACTTCCAGAGTGATTCTAGTCCTCCTATCAAACGACAATCCAGGATAAGCATCACATTTGTGGGGTTAATGCTGCCTCCTGTATCCAGTGCTTATCGGTACCTCCAGGTTGCACCAGGAGGCCACGCACACAGTCTGCTTCTGCGCAAGCACACCCACCCCACAGTGCTCTAAAGACAAGGAGCTTGCCCAAAGATGTGTTTCTCAGAGAGCAATCCCTTAACTAGTGGCCCAGGGGTGCATGTGTGGAGATCATGTAAATTATACAAACACATTTGCAGAGATCACTCTGCTTCAAGCTAATGAAGTTGCCCTAGGCAATGGCATCGTAGGACTTCCTGTTTGTGTGAATAATGAAGTGTTGCCGGCTGCTTGGATAGCTAGCTGAACAAGAACAAAATAGGAGTCCGTGCTCTATCCACCCTTTGGCTGGGAGGGGGAGGGGAGGACCTGTTTATGAGTGTTCTTGTGAAAGTGTGCACTGTACTCATCAGCCCTTCCCCTGCCCTACAGCCTTGCTGGTGAAGGTTAACCAGTCCTGGCTATTTCAGCCAGCTCCAGGGGCTGTGGGAGCTCAGACTAGCTCTGTAAGCTCTGCATTCTGGAGTTTTCCTTGACGACACATTTCTCAGGGTTGACCTGTTGTTCTTTGAGGCTGTTTCATGGGGTGGTCCTAGGCTTTATGGAATGTTTAGGGGTCCTAAGCCTCCAAAAGCCCCTGAGTACTTTGGAGGACCTGCAAAAGTCCTTGA
This sequence comes from Montemys delectorum, assembly GCA_019843815.1. NCBI lineage: Eukaryota > Metazoa > Chordata > Mammalia > Rodentia > Muridae > Montemys > Montemys delectorum. Next base: position 25,827 of record JADRCD010219622.1, read on the forward strand.
GATAAATTTAAAATCAGAAGAAAAAAATGAACATACTAATAAAGGATGTATAACCAGGCATGATGGTGAACACATGGGAAGTTGAGGCTAGCCTGGACTAGAGTGTATAGTCCGGGTCAATCTGTGCTACACGGTGAGACTTTGTTAAAAAAACAAAAAGAATGCATTCAGCCCAATGGTATTTATCTCCATATCAACTCAGTTGTAAAATAAAATTTTATTTCATGTTTTCGGGAAGAAGGGTCTCACTAAAGCAAACATGTGTAGGGCCCACCAGAGTCCTATAACCACTCTGTCTGTGCTTGCTAGCTGTTTTCTCCTCCCCATCTGTGACAAGCAAAGTGGCTCCAGTCATGGGCAGGTGTCCCCTGGGGAGGGGTGTGGTGTGTGTAAGAGCTACCAGTTGAGAATTAGTGCCTTAATTAGTTAACTAATTAACTAATTAATTAATTAATTTAAAAAGCCATTATTTTGGCATGGCAAGATGGGTCAGTGAGTTGAGGCACTTGTCACTGTGATTGATGGTCTGAGCTTTACTCCCGGGAGTCATATGTCGAAAAGAGAGAGACTCCTGGAAGCTGACCTCTGACCGCCACATGGATATCACACATGACACTCATCCAAAAATAAACAAATAAGTGAGATTTTAAAAAAGAGAGAGATGATTGCCGGGCAGTGGTGGTGCACACCTTTAATCCCAGCACTTGGGAGGCAGAGGCAGGTGGATTTCTGAGTTTGAGGCCAGCCTCATCTACAGAGTGAGTTGCAGGACAGCCAGGGCTACACAGAGAAACCCTGTCTCGAAGAAAAAAACAAAAAACACCCCCCCAAAAACAAACAAAAAAGAAACACCAAAACACAAAAAAAGAGATGATCTTGGTTTTTTTTTTTTAATAAAGCCCAACCCAAGTGACTTGTCAACCATTTTAAACATTATCTTTATTATTTTCTGTGTCTCTCTACTTTTGGCTGCATGTCTGTGTACCCACATGTGTGCCTGGTGCCTGTGGAGACCAGAAGAAGTGTCGGTGCCCTGGAACTCGAGTTACAAATCTTTGTGAGCCACCGCGTGGGTGCCGGGAATTGAACCTGAGTCCTCTGAGACAGCAGCCAGTGCTCTTGACCTCTGAGCCTTCTCTCCAGTCATGACCAGCTACTCTTCATCTGTAGCCTCCTAATGCTGTGATTATAGGCACGTGGCAACACTCCTGTCCCCAAATCATTGCCTTATGTTAATGAGAAAAATGGTTGTCACTTACGTAACAAGACTGTCTACACTGACCTCCTAAGTACTGGTCTTGGAACCCTACGAGAACTGGCTGTTTTGTCTCTGTCTCTGATGGTCGGTTTTTTGTTTTTTGTTTTTTGGTTTTTTTGGAGACAGGGTTTCTCTGTATAGCCCTGGCTGTTCTGGAACTCATTCTGTAGACCAGGCTGGTCTCGAACTCAGAAATCTGCCTGCCTCTGCCTCCCAAGTGCTGGGATTAAAGGTGTGCTCCACCACTGCCCGGCCTCTGGAGGCTTTGGAGGTTGAAAAGGGAACAGGTGACTTGGATGTCTGGGATGTCTGGAGACCCATCACTGGTCACCTAGAAGCAGCCCTGGCAAATGACTTGGCAGCTAGGGAAGATTCTCAGAGTGGACACTTCTGAGCTGGGTTTTGTAGGTGAGGAGGAGTTCTTTTCAGGTCCCACAAGAAGGAGACAGTCCTTGGTCAGCACACAGATGGGTACTGGGTCTCACAGACTCTGCTTTCACAGTGGCAAAGTTTTGAGAGAGAGACAGAGGCCTCTTTTGTAATAAGTAAAATAGGTCGGTATTCAGTTGCCGGAATCATGGAAATACTCATTTCTTCCTGAATGTTCCGAAAGATTCATGTCTTCTTTCGGCACCAACAATAACATACGACGTGAAATGCCACCGGCCCTGGCACCACGTCCAGCCCCGTGACGTCCAATTAGAAACGAGCGTTGATTTCAGATTTATCAGATTCCAGTTTTGACTTTTGTCCAGGAGGGAACAGGGATCCAGTGTTGTTCCAGGCTTATATTTCACCTTCTCGAGGAAGGAAAGGAAAGACACACGTCGTCTTGACAGGATGCAGAGCTGGGGTCCGAGAGAGGCGCCCTATTTCATAACAGGACTGCTGTCTTGAACAGCCCCGCCCTGTGGGTGCTGGTTAGTCTCTGGGCCCCGTCATGCCCGAGATGTGAAATAGAATGCAGTCATGGGCCACTGGCAAGCCCAAGACGAGGGGCATCTGCCAGCTGCTGGGCTAAGTGGGCTTGGCTCTGGGTACTTGTCCTCTTAAACTAGAGCGGGGAGCTGGGAGGGGCTGGGGTTAGGAAACCTTAAAATTAGCCACAGTTGCCTTTGCCAGAGAAAAATGGCAGCTCTTCCTGGGAATTGGGGGCAGTGGAGCCACCAGAACGCTTCTTTCTTTGAGCTGTTCTCTTTCCAGGAGTGGTAGATTTTTTCCTCCCCCAGGAGACAGGGCATGCTGGGATGGAATCCAGGACCTTGGATATGTGAGGCAAGCACTCTACCACTGAGCTAAATACCCCCCCCCCCCCCTCCTTGTGTTGTCTGCCTTTGTCTTTTGAGAAAAGGTATGGCTCTTTAACTCAGACTGTCCCTGGACTCATGCCATAACCTAGGCTGGTCTTGAACTTGTGATCCTTTTGCCTCAGTCTTCTGAGTGCTGGGATTACAAGTATGTAGCACCCCACAGGAACAAGCCTCAGAAACTATTAATGACAAACGTAGTCCCTCAGTACTCACACACACAGACACACAGGGATGCATATACACACAGACACACGCACACAATGACACAGACACATGGACAAACACACATGGATGCATACACAGACATAGAGATACAAGACACAGGCACACACAGACACACAAAAACAAGTATAGACACAGGCCCATGCAGACACACACACACACAGACACACACGGACGTATACGCATACAGACATAAGACACAGGTAACACAAACACATACAGAGACACAGACACACACAGAGACATAAGACACAGGTATACACACACACAGAGACACAGACACACACACAGACATAAGACACAGGTACACACAGACACAGATACACACACTCAGTGTCCCTCTAGGAGAAGTGCTGTAGAGAGACATGGATTTGGGATGACCCTGTTCCTCACTTTCTGAGGGATCTTGGGACCATTCTCAATGCTGTGTTCCTTCTTGTTAGCAGATGGACAGATGTGGGCACAGGCAGGGTTGTGCGTCTTCCAATCCCATTTCTACGACTCAAGCCCACAGACTTGGGAAGATGGCTAGTCTGGGGGGGGGGGCGTGGAGTGGGGGAGAGGTGCAGCAGAAACAGGTGGTATCCACGTGCCTTTCCTGTCTTCACCCCTGTGACCAATGCCAACCTTGGTCTTGGTGCAGGCATGGGGCAGGTACTCAGAGCAGCATTCTCGAAATTATGGCTACCTTGTATATTGGAGAGCCCATCCCTGAGGAGCGCAGCACCCAGCTGGTCCTTAAAGGTATTCTGGAAGGAGGAGGTAGTGATCTTGTCTACCCACTTCTTTAAGGTTATGGGATCCTGGTTGGAGGGATCTGGACCTGGGACAGCATGAACCCAGCCATTTGGCAGGGACAGGAATCCAGCCCTCAGGAAGGAGGGTGACCCCAGTGGCTGTGTGGCTTGCCTAAGATCATATTGATGGTGGCGGGATCAGGAGCACACATAGGGTCACCTGATTCTGTCCCAAAGAGATAAATGCTGAAGGGCATTTCCTTTGAATCAAAGAATGAACCCCATTCCTCTTAATGAAGGGGAATTTGGACATACACCCTTTTTGATTTTCCTGGGACCGTCACTCAAAAGAGGGACCTTCTCTGGGTGTACCCTCATCGGGAGGCAGCTGTGAGCCCAGCTGTGAGCTCATCTTTTAAAAAGCCTTTACAAAGGATTTTTCATTATCACCCCAAGCCTCCAAATTTGCCCCCACACCTGGGAAGCTCAGGTTACCACATCTTTTTAGAAACCCCATCCAAAACCAATGCTGACTTATGACTCAGAAAAAGGACTTCAATGGGTGAGCATAGTGGGAGGGGGAGGCAAGCCAGGAGAGAGGATTGCCTCTGGAGGGGCTGGGGGTACTCTTCCTGGCAGGCCTGGAATCCAAACATTCACGTTTGGGGGAGAAAAGCCTGCTAATCCTTAGTAGAATTCACCCTCGTGATGGATGGAGGGATAAAGGGGTCTATGTCCCCCTTTTTATTTGACAGACGGGGAAACCAAGTCTGGGAGATGGGAAAGGTGAGTGAAGATACTGTGCCCAGTAAAGACAAGCCCTTGTTACTTTGGGCTGCACATTGGCAGCCTCTGCCGGTAGGGGGCACTCCTTTCCCTCATGGCAGGTGCTGGTGGGCTTGGCTCGCACCAATTCTCTTTCCAGGCAAAAGGTTTCTTGCAGAAGTTTTTTCAGTGAGCCAAAGAGTGGGGCTAGGAGTGGGGGCTACCACAGCTGGCGGCCCCCGTCAGTTCCTCTGTATCTGCTTGGTGATTATGGTCAACAAAAATGTTTGTCTTTGGACTCAGCAATGGCACTCAGGAAACAGATCTTGGAGTGTTATTTGAGAAAATCAAAGATGGGTGAAGAAGCCTAGTGAAAAGTGACAAACACCCTGTGCTGATGGCGGGCAAGTTCAAAAAGGGCCTCTTCCCACCCCAGGAAAAAAGGCATGTCCACTGCAGAAACCTGGGTCAGCCTATGTCAGGTGCCCTGCCTGGCAGTCTGTATTTATATAAAAAAAATATATTATATATTATATATGTTATATAAAAATATATATTATATATTATCAAATATATAATACACTTATATATTATATAAAATATATATCTGTATTTATATAAAATTGCAGGCATGTCCTGGGTTGCAGAAGTTTGTGCTACGTTTTAGGCATTTTTATAAAATCCTTACACACACCTGTTTGTGTATCTGTCACATGCCTGGGTAAGTCTGAGCCTCCCATTAGAAAGTTTACAGTGTATATCTGCATGGGGTAACCACACGGCCAATGCCTGCGGCTGCCCAGTTCGCCTCCCAGGATGTATGTGGGGCGTTGACTGTTCATTCTGCAGCTGGCACGGACTATGTAATCAGAGCGAAAGGTATTCTACTTTGGTGAGGTGGGGATGGGAATCCAGCTCAGTCTGTAAGGCATGAAGACCATCCCCAGCACTGAGGTAAAAGCAGCTCCTGTGACCCCTAGCTCTGAGGAGGAGCAAGCCGGAGGATCCTGGAGGCTTGCTTAGAAAACAGGAGAGCTTCTGATTCAGTGAGAGACTCAAAAAGTAAGGTGGAGAATGATCAAGGAAGATACTGTATGCTAACCTCTGGCTCGTGCCCACACTAACTCATCAGCTGCACACACACACACACACACACACACACATACATACACACACAATATACCAAACGAGTGGCCACCCTAAACCCTGAGGTGGATGCTTCCGGGGCCTACCTCACCCCCTGGCTGGCTGCTCTGAGACTTGTACATTTGTCCCCTTCCAAAAGGCTGTGGTGTCGATGCAGCCCTATTGAGCCAAATTAAAATGGAGCTGGGAGGCAGAGGAAGCACTGTCAACAGACACACACACTCAAGGAGAGGAATACAGACTGGGCCATGCATGTGAAGGTCTATCGCGTTGAGCTAGAACCAACAAGGCTGTCCTGGGTTGGCTTAGGGGTCTTGATCTGGATCCCAGGCCATAGCACAGAGGGGAAGTTTAGTAGTGGCTGGGGAGCTGGGAGAGAGCAGGCTGCTGCCAGCCACTCCCCAAACATTTGTACCCCTTACTTCAAGGCAAAGATGTTCAAAAGGACCTTTCCCAGCACCAGCTCCTCCACAGTCACAAGAGGCAAATGTCAAACAGATGTCCTGGGAGAGTGGAAAGGAGAAATGAGGAGCACATTCTAGAGCTGACCATCCCACACCAGGGGAAAGTATGGATCCCGTGGGTACTCAGCGGCTGTCTGTCCACTCGGGTTGCTTCTTTTCACCACACACTTACAAATTGTCTCCCAGGTCTCTGTCCAGTCATGAGAAGATGGGGAGAGGGAGGGGCCCTATTTAGATAAACTGGTGGGTGACAGCTCAGTACTCCCAGCTCCCCAGGGCCTGGCAGCCACCCATTCTCCAGCTGCCACTTTCCAGTCTCGCACTGTTATGCCCACTGAATCCCTCTCTAGTATCCCACTCCCCAAGCCCCCTTTCTGACGTTCCCATCCACACCAGCCTTGCATTTAAGGCCAAGCACAATGCCTCCCCCAGCCCCTCCCCCAAACCTTCTCCTCTCCAAACTGAGTTAGTTACACTCTGAGCCATCTCTGATACCTTCCTGCCTTTGCAATGGCACACTCTCTCCCTAGAACACACAGCAACTCCGATATCTCCCCCACAACCTTCCAGACTCAAGAGGTTGGCCATGGAGCTCCCCTCCTCTAATCAGGCCTGCACGGTGTTCCCCATTGTTTTGTCCTGGCTCCTCAGTCCTGCACCCTTTGGAGGCAGACTGTCACTATGCCATCTGTGGCTTGGAGGGGACAGATTCAGTGGTGAGGGTCCCCACGGGTGAAAATTTCATCCCAAAGCAACATTGTGGTGGTCTTCCTGGAGGAGGTGACCCACCAGGAACCAACTGAGCAGGATGAGGAGAGTGGTGGCGTATGGGAGTTCTTGTTGTATGTCCCCTGACAGATAACCTTACATATGGCCACCTCATTTCACACACAGGAATCTGGCACCGTTTCACCCCCTACTTACAGAGGAAGGATCAGAGGCTCAGAAAGGCTCTCTAGCTTGCCCTGGGTCCCATCTCAAGGCATGGGTGTCTTGCATCTAGCTTTAGCGCTTGGGTGGAGCCCAGGGCCGTGCCACGCTTGCCGTACCACGCTAAGCGAGCGTCCTACCACTGAGCTGTGTCTCAGCCCCTCCTGAGGTCACCGATTTCCAGTCCTTATATTGCTTGGTATTTTTACTGAGCCTGCGGGTAGATTGTCAGCCAGGCCCTAGTTTAAGATCTTTTACCAATTTGTACAGGCTACCGTGCTTGCCCCAGATCCTGCAGCTAGAGAGCAGAAAGTCCAGGGCTGGTCTTCAAGCTCCAAGGTCTTCAAGCTCCAAGCTCCAAGGTGCTGAATTGTGCTCACCCATCCTCCTTGCTCCTGGGAAGCCTGTCTCTGCCCTGACTCCCTGGATTTGGTGCTTTGGTAGGGTGGAGGCCCCTTCTCTCTTTTTCCTGGTTGCCTGCCTATACATTCCTCTGCCTGCTGCCAAGAAGAAGTGGCTGAGTTCACAGCCAGTGGAGCAGGTGTTTCTGCACTGCAGAGTGTGCGTGCGTGCGTGCGTGCGTGCGTGTGTGTGTGTGTGTGTGTGTGTGTGTACACTCTCCTGTTTGTGAACACACAAGGAGTGCCCATGAGGAATGATGCTAGGGACACCCAGACTGTGACCTTGGGGGGTCATTGGAGACCTGTACTTGGCTTTAGAGCTGGCAAATGGCTTGGTGCTTGGGTCTAACGAAAGGCACATCACATTCTAGGACAATTGGTAAGAAAAGCAAGATTTCTCTGCCTGTCAGTGACCTCACTGAAGCCCCGTCTTCCTCTTGTGATTGGCTGAGGGTGCAGTTGCAGAGGAAGATTGAAAGACACTGAACAGGGGGTTCTGGTATCTGTACCAGCCCAGTGAATCCCCTCTGCAAACTTGGGCCATGCTCTGTAATTTCACTGGGTTGTGGTGTGCTGTTGTACAAAGATGGCTCTTAGCCCAAAGCCTCCTGGGAGGGTCAAACAAAACACTATGCGTTAAGGTGCATCCAAGGCAGCCCCATTTATACAGAGCACATTGGCTTATCATGGTCCCAGAGGTTGGATGTCTGAGGCTGAGAGATTTGATTTTGATGCTCACAAATGGTGGTAGAGCTAAAGGGCAGCCTTAGTGGGGAGCTAGGAGGACAGACAAGAACTCCCAACTGTGGTGACAACTGCTCAGTCCATTTAGGACCCCTGTCAGTCCCTGGTCTACTGATGCACATGCAGACACATACAGACACCCACAGACAGTCAGACAGTCACACACATAGACACACACACACACACACACACACACACACACACACACACACGGTGTAAAAACTGGCCCTTTCTCCAGGAGACAACCCCTGCTCCTGATCAGATCCTCTAGTGGGGAAAACTGTTTGTTGCTCCCCAGCCCCAGAGGTGAGGCCACACTCAAGGAAAGACTACCCGTGGGGAGGGATCCAGAGCCCTCCATGGGCTCTCCCTGAAAAAGCTAGTCCAGCAGTCCACTGTGAGTACTTTGAGGCTGGAAGTACAAGGATCCGATAGCCCTGAGCAAAAGTTGCCTGGCACCGGGACAGTAATTAGCACCTGGGCCACTTGTGGGCAGGAGGGGACATCAATCTAATAAGGCCGGTGCTCCCCTAGCAGTCTGTAAAGTGTGACTCACACACGGAGAGAACAAGCATTGGTTGGGTTACCTGCCTGTCCCACATGGGGCAAGAGAAGAGACTGCGAGACATTTGGGGAGTCAAGAATAGGAGTTCCCTTACCATCGGGTGACCCCGATTGTCCTGAAGAGGTGTGGAGGGGGAAAGGGAAGCAAGGAAGGAAGAGGGGGATAGCACTTCGTGATACTGGGGTGGGGGCAGGGGTATTTGGATTCCACACAGGAGTAGGGAGGGGGAATTGGTGCCTCTGCCATTGTTAACAGTACTTGTAGCTGTTTAAGGGACGCCATTTGATATTTCACTTAGAGGCTTAGGGGCTTCTGTAGTTTAGGGAGTAGAAATGGGAAGGGCATTCTGGAAACGCTCTAAGGGAACGTCTCTTTGGGTTCACTGGCTTCCACCTGTCCTTCCTCTGGTTTGCATATGCCCTTCTATATCCATCCATGCCGGGACAGGTCAGAGTGGGAGGTTTGGCGCTGACGCCTGAAAATCTTGGAACGTGCCAAGGCTCAGCCTCTTACATACTGCAGGCACGGCTGCTTGTGACCCACGTGACACTAGACAGCCAATGGGACTTCGCTGAACTACCTACCACGTGACAAAAGGCAGCCAATGGGACCCCCTGAAGTGTTTATTTGCCAGGGAAGGCCTTAGAGAAGGCGCACTAGGTTCCTACGTGGTGTAGTGACGTTAGCCCACACGGCTCTAGGCTGATGCCTGTCCTCCCTTTAGTCAAAAGCCCCGCCCGGGCGTTTCTTCCCAGAGCTTCCTGGGCTGTCCCTGCACTGGGCTCTAGAACAGAGGGAGAAGAATCGGTAGGATAGGGCGAGTGCTTTCGTGTGGCTTACAGTCTCCTCCCCGGAACAAACACTGGGTTAGACAGAGACTGCTGGCAGGTTCTTCACGAGCCCTCCTGTGTGCTCTGTGGGCCTCCCTTCTGCGGGGGGGAGGCGAGGACAGTTAGTCTGAGATGGACCCATAGCATTGGAATGCTCTGCCCACGAGCAAGCAGGCCTCAGCCATGACCACGACCTGAGCAGCCGCTGGCAGAAACTTTAAGGAGAGCTCCAGGACCTCTACCCAGGCAGATGCCTGAGACCTTCCATCTCGAGACAAGCGACAAGCATAAGCCTTGGGAAGCAGCAAGCCTCAGGGAATTGAGCGATTCCTTCTCTTCAGCTTCTGGGCTCTGGCAGGTTCACTGAGGGAGAAACTGAGGCTCGGAGAGGGAGGAAGCACTAAGTTGCCAGTTTGGAATTTAACATTCTCTCAAATACATCGTGCCAAAGGCAAACTACATCAAGGGCATTGTTACCTTCTTATTGTAGGGCCCTGGCTCACCGGGGAAGCAGGGTGGCTTTGCCTGTGACCTGTCAAGGTGGCCTTTCATTCTCCCTGTCACTACCCCTCTAGGACTTGTCTAGGGCCCCTTCTCTGCCCCAGACACCAAGCTTGTGGGCAGGTGGCTCTTTACCATTGTTGATGCTCCCCACAAGTAACTGGAAGCTGCCTTTCCCCCTTGCTTTTAAGCGCTGGCCCTTTTGTGGTCCATTGCCTCTCCACAAAGCTATTTAGAAACTCCTGGTCCCATTTGCTAATGAGGTCTGTGAATTTGAATTTGCACCCAGGCCATCCTGCAGAGCCCCCATTTCTCCTGCCTTTTCCCTTCATGCATGGAGACACATCCACAAGTGTTGACCTGGACTTAAGTCTAGGTCTACTGGGTCTGCGGCCAAAGAAGGAATAGAATTCTTATGGAGACCCACCTGGCCACTCCCTACTAAGGTGGCCCAGTGTAGGGCGGGCAGGAAAACCACCGTACTGACAGTAGTGATACTGAAAGTCTTCATGAATTCATCTTTAAATCAACCCAGTGAGGCCAGGATTTTTTTTTTTTTTAAACAGACAAGGAATTAAAGGCCCAGAGTGGTCAAGTAACTTGGTTACACAGAGCATAACTGGTAAGCCTGAGATTTGAACCTACATATGAATATGAACCTACTTTCTTTTTCTTTTTTCTTTTCTTTTTTCCGTCTCTTCCTTTCTTTTTTCCTTTTTCTTCTCTTCTTTTCTTTTTGAGACAAGGTTGTTATGTAGTCCTGATCTTATCTGTCCTTCTTGTTTCAGCCTGCAAAGTCCTAGAATATAGGCATATACCACCATAATCTGCTTGGAACCCTTGTGTGTGTGTGTGTGTGTGTGTGTGTGTGTTCACGCATGAGTGCATGCTCTTTCAATATCAAGGAAATATTTCTTTATCCCTGATGTAAATTGCTAATTATTTTCCCATTTGCTGGTTGACCTTTTGACATCACTTTCCCAGTTCAGTTTGTAAGTGTATTGTGAAGGGATGGTGAGGTGGCTCAGTCACAAAGGTTTGCTTTGTAAGCATGGAGATCTGAGTTTGCTCCTTCGCATCTGCACAGATGCCAGGTGTGGAGACACATTTGTAAGCCCAGCACCAGGAAGGCAGAGACTCCTTGGCCAGCCAGGCTACTTACCTGATGGGTTCCAGGCCAGTGAGAGACCCTGCTTCAAAAAGCAAAACCAGCAAAGTTAAGGGCATGCACAGAATCACAGAGGAGCCAGGTGTGGTGACACATACCTTCAATCCCAGCACTGGGGAGGCAGGGAAGGGTGGAACTCTGGGAATTCAAGGCCACCGACTTCCAGGACAGCCAGGTTTACACAGTGAGACCACCTCAAAAAACCGAACAGGAGTGGAAGTTGTTTTCCGACCTCCACACAGGCATGCACATATGAGCTCCACTCAAATGCACAGGCATACACAGTTTATGAGAAGTTTGCAATTCTTGTGTGGTTTGAGTAATGTATCCTTGGAGAGAGGACTTTGTCATTTGGAAGTTATATGTGAGCATGTTGTGGGTTTTGTTTGGTTTGTCTTATTTTTATTTTTTTTTCATTTTAGTTATATGTGTACACTGTAGCTGCCTTCAGACACACCAGAAGAGGGCATCGGATCCCATCACAGATGGCTGTGAGCCACTTGTGTGCTGAGAATTGAACTCAGGACCTCTGGAAGAGCAGTCAGTGCTCTTAGCCACTGAGACTTCTCTCCGACCCTGTTTTTATTATTATTTTTCTTTCTTTTAAACGTCTTAAGGCTTTTTCACATATACACCTTGGGTTCATCTGGAATTTATTCTGCTATTTTGAATGAGATGTGATCACTCCATTTTCTTTGTCTTGTTTTGGGGACAGGATCACACATAGCCCACACTGCCCTTGAATTCACTACATAGCATAAGGCGACCATAAACTCAAGTTCTAGGTCCCTAGAGCTGGAGAGCTGGACCAAGGCTGGGACAGATGCAGGAGGATGCTGGAGATGGGTAAGGTGCAGTTTTCAGGAATTACCAGTCTGGTTCTCAGGCAGAGCTACAATAAGAGGCCATGCCATTGGGTCTTAAGTCAGCTGCTCATGTGAGGATGAGGATTTTCAAGGTGTGGAGGGCAGAGAGCAGAGAAAAATACGTGAGGGTCTCATGCCTAGACTGGCTTGGAGCTTACTATGCAGCCAAGGTTCGCCTTGAACATGCTCTCCATGTCTGGGATCACAGGTGTGCCGTCCAACTCCCCCAAGTGCTCTTGAGATCTCTGAGGCTTTTGCCTCAAAGCCCTTTTAGTGTCTTCCTGAGCCCCTAAGCATAAACGCGGCTAAGAGAGGCAAGCTGCACATTTCATTCCTGTGTCTCACAGGGGACTCGAGTGACTCTGGAAAATGTTCCTGGTCAGAGGGGCTGGGCAGGAAGGTGCAGGCAGAAGACCGGGGGTCTGGCTTCTTCTGGATGCGTCTTTGTTTGTGGAGGGGAGCAGCGGGAGCAGCAGGGGAGCGCCCGCCCTCTCTCATCTTGTCTGCTCCTGCTTTCCTCTTCTCATCCGTCTTTCTGGGCCTACGAATGAGGTCAGGGACACTCGAGGGGCTCAGGTGATTTAGAATACTCAAGACTCGGAGGCACAGGGGAGCTGGTCTTTGAAAAGTTTCTGATCCTTCGCCAGAGCCTGCTCCTACCTTGTCTTTTCCTGCAATCTTGCTCACAGGCCTGGTTTGTCTCCAGGCTGCCGCTGGCTGAGCCAGCACAGCTCGCAGGCGGCTCTGGGCGCTGCTCTGTCGCCGCCTACTGGCCGAATCCGGGAAAGCAGCTCTTTAAGTCCCAGGCTCTCGGTTTTCACTTGTTCAAGCCAAGCCTCAGAGCTTAGACTTTGACTGTCTTCTTCCTGAGAGACGTTCTTGGATGTTGTTTCTATCCTGGGCTATTTCCTTCCCTACACCGAGGCCCTTTCATGAGCAGAACCAACAATCGAGTCCTAGCTTCATTGCTTACTTTTAAGACTCATTTCCCCCCCCCCCCCATCTCTAAATGGGAAAGAAAAGCCAGCAGTGATCTTATAGCGCCTTCAAGCATCATGAGTAGGACAGGACTGTAATGATGTTCTATTTTTAAATGTCTATTGCATGACATTAAACAAGACTAGCGCAAAGCTAAGATTCCCATTGAATATATAATATACATTCTGTCTATCTATCTATCTATCTATCTATCTATCTATCTATCAGGAGTATGCTGTGTAGGATGTGCATATGTGTGCACACACAGAGGCCAGAACAGGATACCTTTTCCTATCACTTTGCCTTATTGCCTCAAGGCAAAGTCTGTTGCTGGGTGGAAGCCCACCATTTTGGTAATGTGAGCTCTCAGGCACCTGTCTCCATGACTCAATACTGGTATTACAGGTAGGCACAGCCACACCTGGCTTTTTATGCGGGTCTTGGGTGTTTGAACTCAGACTCTCATTGTTGGCAGAGCAAATGTTCTTACTGAGCCACCTTGCCAGCCCCCTAATATATTAATATTAGTTGCTCCATTTACCAATTATATAATGTACGGTGCAAAGTATGTCACATACACTGTAATTATTATTGTAAAAATTTTAGATGCAGGAACTTCATCAACAGGCAAGGTTTCCATGGCACCTCACCCACAATGCCTTTAATCTATGAAAGCACAGACGTCCATCCACAGTGGAACAGGTGCCCTGAGGAAATTCTAGAATACAATGAAGAAACCGCAACCCAAGCTGTGGTGCGGTGGGATCTCACAGCTGCTGAGTTGGAGGATGAAACAAGGCAGATGTGAGACTCCAGGACAATGACATTTCCCTGGGGGTGACAGGGGACTAGCAGTCTGTGTGGTGGGGATGGCAAAGTCACTGTGGAGGTCGGTGGCTCTCACTCTGGAGCTCTATTGAGTGGCTGCATCCTCATGCAAGGGCTCAGGGAGGAGATGTGCGCTTAGGTCTATGACTTTTCTGTAGCTTTGAGTATCCTTCAATGAAACGTAAAGAAAGTAACTCCAGAGTGGACGAGTCCATTGGGAGTGCATTATGGACAATCTCTGCAGTTTAAAGTGAATTTTCTGTGCTTTAGTATGTACAGTCAGAAAGATTTGCCGTCTTAAAGGTGTTCTTTTTTCCCCCCAAAAGATTTATTTATTTATTTTATGTGTATGAGCACACTGTAGCTGTACAGATGGCAGTGAGCTATCATGTGACTGCTGGGAATTGAACTCAGGATGGCCCCACTTGTTCCAGCCCGCTTGCTCCGCTCTGCTCACTCCAGGGTAATACACTGTAGCTGTCTTCAGACAGACCAGAAGAGGGCGTCAGATCTCATTACCGGTGGTTGTGAGCCACCATGTGGTTGCTGGGAATTGAACTCAGGACCTTCAGAAGAGCAGTCCATGCTCTTAACTGCTGAGCCGTGTCGCCGGTCTCCTTAAAGGCGTTCTTTATCTTGGGCTTGGGAGATGGTCTAGCTGGTAAAGTGCTTGCCATGCAAGCACAAGGACCGGAGTTCAAGCCCCAGGCCATGCTGGCTCTTTACTCACCAAGCATTGAGAATATGTACTTTGAAATGCCATTCATATGAAGGCAAATTCAGTCCAGGCAGCGCTCTTCTCAACCATTGTGGGTTATAGAGACTGGCTTGCCATGCTGCAGAGAGGTGGTGGCTTTACTCCTCCTCATCGTCGTCATCATTGTCGTCGTCATCATTATCGGGTGCCCAGGCTGAATGTTTCCCACCCACTAGAGAGCACTCCCTGCAGGCACATCGTTACCCCTCCTCCCAGATGCTCTGGCAAACAGGCTCTGAATGTCAAAGGACAACTTCATGTCATGTGTACTTTTAGGGTTCAAATGCTAGCTTCTAGGGACAGGGTGTGGGACGATCTGGAAATTAGGAAGTCCTTAGGGATTAGGGCATAGAATCTGGAGAGGCTTGGCTGCTGGTACAGCCATGTGGCAGCTGCCACCATTGGCAAGGGCAGGTGGCCGGATCTATGAACACCCCCTACCCTGCCTTGGCAAGGTGGTGATGCCAGGGTACTCCTTGGCTTGGCTTGCTTTTACCATATGGCCATTTGGAACCACCTCAGTGTGGAAGAGGAAGGCGCTGCATCCTGAACTTGTTTCCTGTCATAGATGTCTGCTGGCCACAGGTCTCACAGACTAGTGGTTCCCGTGGTTGGTTTCAAGGCAGACTATATGGGAAGAGGTGCCTATGTAGGCTAGCTGGATCAGGTTGCAGTGGGGTCGGATCTGGGTCCCTGCCAAACAAGAGCCCTATCACTGTGCCCCAACCCTCATCGGTGTCTAAGGTTATAAGTAGAATTCATGACTTGGACTGGGTCTGGGTGGGGTAGGGTGATGTGGTGATTGTGTGGTAGCTGGGACTGGCTTATAGTGACCACTCCTCCAACATCCATAGCATGGCATTCTTTTCTGTCATCTATGTCCTTTCTTGCCAACTGTTGTATGTCCAAGACCTACCAATATGAGATTAATTGGTCCTTCCTTTGACAGCTCCATCCCCAGGCCCCCGCCTCTGAGCACCTGTGAATTAAGCTGTCCTATCTCAAGGTCCGCAGGGCTCAGTGCTTGTGAACTTGCTGCTTCCTGCTAAGGCTGGAACTGGCAATGGCCAAGGGGGGGGGTCAAGGTGTCCTGCAGGGGTCCCAGCTGTGGCTGTCACTAGAATGGCAGAATGTCTGCACCGAATTCCTTCTTGGGCTCTGAGCTCTGACCTCCATGAGGCTGTGTGTACATGTGTGGGACATGCATGTGCTCAGACCTGTGAGCCCATGTGCACGTGTTGGGATCAGGAGTAAGGCTGGGTGTGAGTTCACACTTGATGTTTACTGGGCCATGGAGTGATGACTGTGTGCACATCATTGCAGATCTCCCAGAAGGCATATGATATACCAGGTTACAAAACTGATTGATAAATAAATGTAGAAGAAAGAAATAATTAGAAAAATTCAGAAAATTTAGAGAGGCATTGCTTTATTTTCTATACACAAATATTTTCTTTTATTTAAAAAGTCCTATCTATCTATCCATCCATCCATCCATCCATCCATCCATCCATCCATCCATCCATCTTTGATGTGGGGGTCTCATTATGTACCTGTGGTTGACCTGAAGCTCATTGTGTAGACCAGGCTGGTCTTGAGCTCACAGAGGTCCATCTGTGTCTGCCTCGCTCGAGTGCTGGTATTAAAGCTGTGTGTCACAACATTCACTACCTTTGCCTAATTTTGAATTCTTTGTAGGGAGTAGGAGATTCATATGGGGCCCATATCCAGGGCCTCTTAAAAGTCATGTGAGGAGCTGGAGAAATGGCCCAGTGGTTAAGAGTTTGTCCCCATATCCACATCAAGTGCTTCACAACCACCTGTAACTCCTGCTCTAGGGGATTCAGCACCATTCTCAGGATCCCAGCACCCACACTCACATGCATGCTCCACCCCCACATACATATAACTAAAGATGTATTTTACAAGTCTTTTCAAAAAGAGTCACTGTGGAACTCTGACACACCTGGCACTGGTGACAGCAAGCCTTGGTGCACAGCGGGCTCAGGTGCATGCTGGGCCTGAAGGGGGGCTCCTCTCCCGAGTCTGTAGTGCACACCTGATGTGCTCACAGGGAATCGGGCAGGTTCGAGGCTCACCAGGGCCACCATATCCATGGTTGGGGTGTTTGGGATATGTGAGCTTGTTTGTGGTGACCTCTCTTTGGACTGACACAGGAGTCTCCTCTAACTCAGCCTCCATCCCTTCAAGGCAAGTGGGAAAAGAACTAAAACACACAGAACGGGCTTCAAAGTTCTTCACCTTTGGTATGGCCCTTTGTCCTTCGTGGCTGAGGCTAGGCCATCTCCCCTTGTGTCCAGCTTCGAGCATGTATTGGTCCACACAGGGATGTCAGTCAAGCTATAGTAAAGGAACATATTAAAAAGCCATGGTGGGGACTAGAGATGTGGTTCAGTCAGCAGAGTGCTAGTCTAGTGTGCATAGAGGCCTGGGTTTGATCCCCAGGGCTTCAGGCAGGGTGGTTGGTGCGTGGCTGTAATCCTAGCTGCTCTGAAATGGAGGTGAAGGGTCATGAGTTCAAGCTACATAGTAAATTCAAGGCCAGTTTGGGCTCTAAGAGAACAGATTCTATCCTTTCACATTCCAGAGACCACCATTGCAGCCTGTTGGGGTGGGGAAGGTGTGGGAACCCCCGTCTACCTGGAGAGGATGAGCACAGGCTAGCGAGCTAAGAAAGACGTGGTTCTGACCGGCTGGTGCCCAGAGGGTGGGGGTGAGCTGGCTCTGTCTTCTCATTTGCTTTCAAATATACTTCCTGCCCCTGGCACCTCCCCTCCCCCCCAGACTCTTGGATTACCTTCTACCACCTTCCTTTATATGTCTCTGAGCAAGGAAGAGGCGAACACCAGAAGCTATTCCCTAACGTCCCCAGGGCCAGCCTGTCACCCTGACCAGGAGAAGCATGTGCTCAGCCAGCAGGCACCACAGCTGGGGGCAGGTTCTGTCCCATTCCTGTCTGTGTTGGACCTAATGTACCAGACCATGTCTAATATCCTGGATCCTGGCACGACCCGAGTCCTGAGCCAGAGTGTGGGCAGAGGCAAGACCCTAGTGGCTCTGATTTTAAGAAACCCACACCCCAGACGTTTCCCTGGCTTTCATTAAGCCATCTCTGCCGAGGACCACTGTGAAAATGAGCCTTCTGCCATGGCCAACCTCAGGAAACTTTTCTACAAATGGCCAGAGGGATGGATCCTGTGGCAACCATGTAACTCTGTCCTAGGGGCCAGCACACGGACGGGACACAGACACACTCTCCCGACCCTTACCTGCACCATCAAGCACTTGCTTTGGCCACTCCTGGATCACACAGCAGACACCTGTCCTTTACCTGGACAGGGCCACCTTTCTACCTTGGTAAACCGGGTCTTCCCCTGGGGCGTTGCCCTTCCCAGTTTTCCCGTATTCAGAGCTCACCAGCACAGTTTGCCCTCCTCCCTGGAGGTGAGGCTCACAGCACCTGGAGGTGACCTTCAGGACAGACACCTGACCTAATTATGAGCGTGGGGCAATCGTGAGAATGGGCCTTTGTTTACCATTTTGGGGGAGGAGACCATCTTTCTTTAGCGGGAGCTGTGATCTCCAGAAGTCATGCAGCCAATTGGCCTCTTCAGGTCAATCCTGGATCTGCCCATGGTGTGGAGCCTGAGTGGAAGAAGAGAAAAGACAGCAGAAGGGGCTCGCCTCTGATTGTGTCACCTGAGCCTCAGGATCTGGCCTTGCCTGAAGCCTGGCCGATCTTTCCATAGTTGATTGTGAAGACAATAAACTCTTATCTGTGGCTGAAGATATCTCAACTGCATTTTCTATCACTTGCAACCTGTACCCTAACTGATATATCTCCTCTCTCTCCCTCAGGGGCCAGTGCAGACTCTCCCACTGCACTGAGGGGGGTCCAGTTGCATCTGTGTGTGTGTGTGTGTGTGTGTGTGTGTGTGTGTGTGTGTGTGTGTGCGCGCGCGCACATGTGCAGAGGCCAGAGATCAATGTTAGGTGTTTTTCTCAGTTGTTCTTTGCCTTATTTTTTGAGACAGGGTCTCCAGAGTCTCCCACTGAACCTGGAGCTCGGAGCTCACTGATTAAGCAAAGCTCATTCATCAAGCTTCAGGAATCCTTGTCTCCATCTCTCTGGCACTAGGATTACAGATGTACTACATGACATTCAGCTTTTGATGTGGGTACTGGGGATCTGAACTCAGATTCTTATGTTTGCAACTTTCGATCTACTTTACCAGTGAGCCATCTCCCCTGCTGAAATCAGTTACCTTCATTATTTCTTCGTCCCCCTCCTCCTCTTTGTCCTCCTCCTCCCACCCCTTCTCCTCTTTGTCCTCCTCCTCCTCACCCCCTCCTCCTTGTCCTCCTCCTCCTCCTCTTTGTCTTTCTCTTCCTCCCCCTCCTCCTCCCCCTCCTCCTCATCCTCCTCTTTCTCCTCTTAGTCCTCCCTCGCTCTCATCACAGCTCCAGCCTCTGAGCTTCCAGAATGCCTTGATTTCCAAGGCAGCTTAAGGGCAGACTTTCCTGGGACCCCAAGTCTTTAGATTTTGCCTCCAACCAAAGCAACACTCTGCCACCAAGTTGAGAGTCTCGGCTCCTCCAGCCTCTGAACTCTGGAGAACTCTGCAGAACTCTGTTCTGCAACATTCCATAGCGGAAACATCTGGGCCCCCCACCAGCCCCAGCGAGCACACTACTCAGACTGCTGTAAGTCATGGCAGCACGTCCAGGGTTTTATTGCAGTTATGAATTATGGATATGACCCGAGCTGTGCAGTTCTCATTATTTTTTTCCTACTGCAATTAAGCCACAAATCATGCCTGAGAAACGGGAGGGTGACTGAATTAGTCAGGATTCGTTCATAATAGGCTGACCCTGGAAAAGCCATCCGAGAGGGGTCAGATGTTGGCCAGGCCCCAAGAGGCCGCCCAGGAGACAAATATGTCTCCTTGCCCAGGTTCTCAGCTAATAGGCTGGGTGCATCCAACAGGCTTATGCTGCCTGTCCACACTTAACCCACTCAGTACCTGTGCTCAGCCTCAGTGGACCAGGGAGAGACTCACCAAGCACAGGCGAGGACAGATGCTGCTGGGCCAGGTGCTGCCAAACTGAAGATGAACTTGCTGATTCTGTGGGACTCGCTGTGAGTGGGTAGCGCTGACGACAGCATGTCCTGTTCCCAGATTCTGGGATTCAAGGGGCTGTTTATTACATGAGACAATGTGGATTGTGTGCAGAGAATGAAAATGTTACCTGGAAAATCCAAGGAGAGAGAGAGAGAGGGAGAGAGAGAGAGAGAGAGAGAGAGAGAGAGAGAGAGAGAGAGAGAGAGAGGGGCACAAAGTCATTACCTTTCAGTAAATATATTATACAATAATATAATACAATGTCCTATTCAGTACATATATATGACTCATCATAGGAATCTGTAGGAAATACAAAACCTGTAGGGTTGAGTCCTATCCAAGGTTTCAGGCATCCACTGGGGATCTCAGAATCATGGCCCCCTCACACAATGGGAAACTACTGTCATTTTTGAAATTAACTTTTAATTGAAATATAATAGACTTATAAAGAGAGTTCTCAGGCTGTACAATGGGCACCCAGGTCAAGGTTTGCTGCTATTGGAAGAAGTGAAGCAGGTTTAAAGGACCCCTGGAGGCTGTGGTCAGCCATGACTAGGCTGGACAGATATCTCCGCACTGGTAATGAAGAGGAGGTCCAGGCACAGACAAGCTGCTCTGTAGACTGGACATGCCCAGAGCTGCTGCTCCTGAGCCACAAAGCACAGGGGTGGGGGTAATGGGGAGGGTCAGGGGGAGAGTCTGTGTGGCCAGCAGTCTTGGAAAGCTCAGTTGTCACATGGTAAGTAACATCTACTGGTGACTGTGGAATTGTCATTCCCATTACTCTTTCAGCCTTTTTTCTTATTGTTACTCTGCATCTGGAAGCTCAGTGCTGTGACAAAGATAAAGGTGGGCTGTCTTAGGGGTGTGGTGTTAACCTAAGGAAACCCCATCAGACTGCAAGCCCCACCCCATCATTGAAAGCCACTGGGCTTCAGGTCTAAACTTGTAGTTCTTGTTATACCCCACACTGATCAGAATTCTAGGTTAAAAGCAGAAAGACTCTACTTATCCAGAGGAAGACAGGGGATCTTATATTTTTGGTAGTGAGCCTAGGCTTTAGTGGTTGAGTCATCTCTCCAGCCTGAGGCAGGGGATTTTAAAAGGACATTAGCAGGCTGGGACTATAGTTCAGCCATAAAGCTGTAAACTTCCCTAGCATGGCAGGTTTACATCTGAAGGCCTAGATTCTGTTCCCAGCACCAGTAAACCAAGTACAGCAGCATGCACCTGTAATCCCAGCGCCAGAAGAGCAGGGGCACAAGGGTCACAAGTTCAAGGTTAATAGAGCATGTGTGGCCAGCCCTGTATACACGAGATCCTATTTCAGAAAACCAAAACAACAGAAATATTAGCAGCACTCAGAATTTTGTGGGGAGCCAGGTGTACAGGCTTGGAGGATTCTGCCCCAATCGAGGGACCGGTGCCACTATCAAAAAAACAAAAAACAAAACAAAACAAAAACAAACAAACAAACAAAAAACCAGGAATAGCAAGCTGGTGCTGACACTGCTGGTCAGTGAGTCACTACTGGAATCCCTGCTAACCAAGCAAGCTGGGGTCTGCAGGGTGAGTCTACAAGTGGTCTTTACATCATCCTATGGTTATGTTTCATTGGAAGATTCAAAGTCATCACATGGTGGCAGCCTAGCTGCAAGGGAGTCTGCGGTGGAGTTGCTGGGGAAGCCCATGATCCTTTGAGGAGATTCTGGAATTCAGGAGGAGCGTACAAAACCTCTGAGCAACTACAGCACATCACACGTCCGTGGTCCTATGAGGCTCTGGGTGGGTTTTGACATCAGTTTGCCACCCTAGTTCCCTCATGTGGCTGTCTCTACCCTCATTCCCTGGGCAGCTCTTGCCTGTCTCCCCTCCTCAAAGCTCTGTCCACTTCCTCTCTGGCTGCTCCTTTGTCTCCTAGGTCCCTACTAGGCATCTACCCCAGCCCATGATAGCCGATGGTTTCGTCTGTTCCTGAGTCTACCATTCCCCTAACTGGGTCACAGAGCAGACTGTACTTTTCCTACTTCAGGCTCCAGCATGTGAACGATGAATTGGCACACAGTAGGTGCACTGCTCAGGTGTGTGAAGAGTGAATAACCAAGTCGACATCTCTAGATACTCCCACTACCTCGAGCTGGATCTGAGGTCCAAGGCCTGTCAGGTAGCTCTCAATAGCCATACCAATTCCCACCTCCCCCACCCCCAAAGAAAAGGGCATACAAGGTCCTTAACCCAGGACAGCGCCCAGGGCTGACCGCAAATGAGAAAGACCCAGCAAGAAGCAGGAGCTGGCTCTCTAGTCACACGGAAGATGACTCTGTTTTCGTGCTAAGCATATTTTCCTACCAAAGGGTGTGGAAGGATGTGGCAGGCTGGGCTCATTTGTCTCCTCTGAGGGGAAGGCGTGCTGTTGGCACGAGCTATGTGAGAGGCATGCAGTGGATAATTAGAAGCGAAGCTTTGGATGTTTTTATAATGAGTCCGGGCACTTTCCACTCAACTGACATTCCACTGCTCAAATCAACGTCATCCTCACGTCTAATGGCAAATGACAGTGTTTATATAAAAGAGAGGAACAAGAGGAGGCATACGGACCCCACTCGTCCAGCCTGTCTTCCTTCGGAGCTACGTCTCCACTTCTTGCCTCTGCTGTCAGGTTGGGTCATGGTGGGTGAGAATTTGGACCCCAGAGGCCAGTGACATCTGCATGAGGGGTCAAAGTCAGAGAATGGAGGCTAGCCTTGGGGAGGGGGTGTCAGCATGTGTGTGTGTGTGTGTGTGTGTGTGTGTGTTACTTCCTACACACTCATTTCAACTTACAGCTCTCACTACAAAAGTACCCACAATTTAAAAGGCAGTGACTCCCTCCCATGCCTAGCCTCTATTTTCCCCTAAGTACCCTGCAGCCCCTCAGTGGCAGGCCCATCTGACTAACAGCCTCCTACTCCCCTAGGGGTGGGACCTAATCAATTTCGTCCCGTATTTTTTTCTCCTTCATTTCTTCCCACCTCTCCCTTTCTTTTCTATCCTGCCTTGGCCTCAAACTTGAAAATCTTAAATCTTGAGACTCATCACTTTAAGGAGTCATTATCCAGGCCTACAATCCCAGACCCTTGGAAAGTTGAGGCAGGAGGATTGCCAGCCCAAGGTTCGCCTGGTTAACAGCATGGGTTCCATACTGGCATAGGGAACTCAGTGAGGTCTTGTCTCAAATGTGTGTGTATATGTATGTGTGTGTATGTGTGTGTGTATGTGTGTGTATGTATGTGTCTGTATGTATGTGTCTGTATATGTGTATGTGTGT
>JADRCD010219623.1:0-15297 GCA_019843815.1 Montemys delectorum
TTTAAAAAAAAAAAGAAGACTAGATAGGTTTGTAAAGAACAAAAAAAATGCATTGAGAACACTGGTTCAACAACTCTACATATCTGCCTTTGGGGAGTTGGTGAAAGGAAGTCAATGTGTTGCCAAATGAGTCCTTTCCCAAAGCTGTTCACTGAAAATAATTGGGAAATGTAAAACTCTACCATCACCACCATACCCTTGTAATAATGAAACTAACTTTACACTTGTATATCTGAAATGCACAGTAGAGTCACTGAATTGCTTCTGATGAATGATTTGAGGCAGAAAGCACAGTTTAAAAATGTCACTTGCAGAGTAAATAGTCAATAGTGTCATGCAAAGAGAGCAAAATCAGTACATAACAATTTCCTGAGAGGCAAATGGTGCAGGATGCCATATTTTTTATTTCAGATATAATAGAAAAAGTTACTGCAAAAAGTAAGACATTGATTAAAAAGTATGTTAGCTCATGTTTGGCATTATAACATTTATAGACAAGGCTACAAATGATCAGTGCTTTTCACAGAAGTGAGTGTGGCATTGTACTGATGACAAATAAGATACTAAGATAATTGTTCTGATGAGAAGAGGGTAGAGGACTACTTGTATTAGGAATATACCAGTGGGGAAAGAAAGTGCCAAGACTGTATTAACCTTTCTGTTGTATGTCAGAAGTAATGTATTAGGAGCTAAGGAGCATGTGGTACACCTAGAACTTCAGAGTACAGAAGTTAACTTCAAGAAATTGTGGGATGACACAGACAGCACGGATCCCTCACTCCTCATAATCAGTTAATAATACTCTTTATCTTCCTTAAGATACCTCTAATGAAGTGTAAACAACTGGAATGGTGAATAAGATATTCTATTTGATCTTGGGAGCTATTGACCATGTCTACAGTTGCATGGGTGTATGCCTGAGGTTGATGGTCTTTGCACAGACACAAGTCCCTTTACTAACACTTACTAGGTTAGAATCCCCGCTGCAACAATTCTGCCAGAAATCTATCTGGAATATACTAGTTATCATCTTCTAGACTATAAGTTAGGATTCACTTAGGAACCCTAAATGCAGGCTAGAAAATAATGAATATCACCAGAAAAGCTGCAAGCTTGACCTCACCCTTTCTGTCCCTGTATGTCTTGGCCTGACCAGCAGGTATGCATCTTGGCTTTCTATCACAGCTGGCTTTTCACAGCCTAGCATTCTTGACCTAGGCTGGTTGGTAAAATGCAAGAAACTTCATGTTACCCTACTCTAATAAATCTTCATAAAAAAGCATTTCTTCTTTTGACAAGATAACAGTATCAAACACATGTTAGATGACAAACAATTATAAAAATCACACTATGAGTTAAATAAAAATGTAGGTGATTTGTTAATTATATAAAAATGTCAGTAAGAATGGTGTTCCTGCTGTGCTAAGCAATAAAGCGAAAGATAAAAGAAAGAGTTTGACATCTAACCGCTAGTACCTCAAGATGTTAGAGTAAACATAAAGGTATTATTAGGGCTTTAAAAATCCAGCCAGTAGAAATCTTTAAACAACTGGTTCCTTTTTCATGACATCTGTTGTATCCAGCTTTATGCTCTATAGAAAGCGTTTGTACAGCGTTCAAGGAAGCTTTTGATAGAAGCAAACCATTTGCTATGTTACGCGGCCAACACAGATGATTGGAACGAAGGCGGTAGCATTAAAGAAAAAGCCTCAAGGCAATAAGCTGTGAGCTGGGGAAGGCACAAATTTCAAGACCATTCTTTTTCTGGAAGCAATTTCAAAAGGCAGAAGACTGAACTGAAATGTCATTTAAAAGTTCCATCAACTTTACCCACATTGACTTAGCTAGGCTGGGACATTGTGTAGTCAGAATCTGGCCATGACTGGTGCACTTCACTCACTGTTTCTGAATTCCCTTTCTCTCTTCCTATCCCATCTCCCTTCTTTCTTTCTCTCCTTTATGCCCCTTTCTTTTCTCTTTTCTTCATTCTCAGCTCTTTTTCACTCACAGTGCTAGAGTGAATTCAGGACCTTACACATTCTAGGCTCTGCCATTCCAATTTTTCTTTATTCATTATGCATCTTTGATTACCTCAAGTAAGGTTAAGATTTATATAAAAGTGAAAGAAATTATGTGAAACACCTAGTCACAAAGGAATATCACCAATGATGAAATAGTTATTGTCATTTAGGAATATATATGCTGAGTAACTGCAACTGTGTTTGTACATTTTCTTTTTATTATTAAATTTTGGGCAGTGTTAGAGATCTAACTGAGGGTCTTGTGCAATTCTAGGCAAAGCTTGTACACTGAGCCACATTACAAGCTTTTTAAAATTTTAAAATGTTTAAACTCTCAAATCAATAAATGACATAAATACCTTTATATCCTGGTGTGAAGCAGGAAAGAGATTGATATTCAAAAACAGCCTCAGAATATTCTGATCATGTGCTCACATCTTTATAGCTATTGTTCTAAACTAAAACAACTTCTATCTTATTCATGATTTATGAATAAGAAAACCAAAGCCTAGAAAAATTAACAGAGAGGCAGGAGAAGATGTCAACCCATCTCTACAGATCTAAAATATAACTTAAACATAGCACTGTTAACTTAGCCAACATGTGACACAGAATCCAAGGGAAGAATACAAGGGTGAATTCACATAAGAAGCTAAAGTTAAGTTCATGTACCATCCCAGTTTAGAAATTTAAATACATAGAATAGAACTGGGCTCTGAGTAACAGAGCTTTGAAATCAGCAAGAAACAAAATGATTCTGGTTTCAGAAAAGCCAGAGTAGCTTAATGCAGCTCAAGGGAAAGCTAGGGATGTAGAGGGGAGAGGGTTCCTCCTACTCATTTAATTACCATCTCAGATCTTTTCAGTGGTTCCAACTTATCATAGTTTTATAGTCTTCCTCTGACTTGTTTGTGCTTATTTCTACAGCCCAGAGCAGGTTCCTTACATTAGAAATGTATTGATGAGCCACTAATTACCTTCACCTTACAACCAATGAGCAAAACAAACCTCATGTTATGAAGGTAGTAAAAAGGAGCCATTCTAAGATCGTGGAATCTCACCAACTGTTTTTAATTGTTCAGAAGAATGGATAGTAGTGTTTTCAAATCTAGCTTGTCATCCCCAACACTTGGGGTCTTCTTCCTTTTTTTATACTAAAGTATTGACAGTTCACCCAATAAACATTTGCATAGTGTTTGAGACATTCATGGTTTTTTCTTATGGTGTTTCTTCACAGTAAACAAAAATTATCACCCACACAATGAGTGTTATCATGAAGATTACGATATTTCAAGCCTACCTGTCAGGGAAGCATTTCCTAAAGAAGAGCAAAAGGCACAGAATGGCACTTCTTACTCTCTGTATTCATAGCTCTTTGTCTACAATGAGACAACTTGTGGACTCCATTCTGTCCTTTCACCATGTGTTTCCAGGAGCAAACTCAGGATATCAGATTTGGCAGCAAGCACATTTATGCCCTTTAACCATTTTGAAGCCCAAGGATATTTTGTCTACCTAACATTATTGCATATTGATTTCTCCTTGTCTCTATTCCCTGGAACCACACACCAACCACATGCCTACTATAACTACTGTTCTGATTTTGATAACCAGAGAACAACTTTTATGGCTCTTGGAACTTCATCAAAACAGAAGTTCATTGCTTTGTGATTGTCATCCTTCATTGAAAAAGATATTTTAGGGGGCATTGATTCAACATATTGATGTATCTGTAACTGAATGGTTTATTTGAATGTGAATATACATGTATCAGTTAACATTTGTCACATAGCAAGATAATCGCAATTGTTCTCTGCTTATTGTTCTGTGTATGAGCTATATGGCCTGAGTTTTGTGTGGCAGTTCTTTTAGTGAAATTGGTTGTGTCCATGTAGGCATCTGCACTTGACTCTAATGACCTAGGCAGATTTTCTTTTTAAAAAAATTCACTTTACATCTGTCTCACTACTCCCTCCCAGTCCCCTTCTTCCCCAAGCCTTACCCCACTCTTCTTCCCTTTCTATCCGGAGAGGGTAAGTACCCCCTGGGTACTTCCAACTCTGGCACATCAAGTCTATGTGGAGCTAGGCATTTCCTCTCCTACTGGGTCTTGATGAAGCAGCCTGCCTAGAAAAAAATATCCCACAGATAGGTAATAGCTTTTGGGATAGTCCACACTCCAGTTGTTCAGAACCTACATGAAGACCAAGCTGCACATCTGCTACATACTGCGGGAAGCCTAGGTCCAGCCAATGTATTCTTTTTGGTTGGTCGTTCAAACTCTAAGAGCCCCAAGAGTCCAAGTTAGTTGGCTCTGTTGGCCTTCTTGCAGACTTCCTATCCTTTTCGGGGCCCTCAATCCTTCCTCCTACTCTTCCATAAGAGTCCCAAAGCTCCATCCACTGTTTGGCTGTGGGTGTAGGCAGACTTATTTGGGGAGACTCTTTCATGGTTCAGCAAAGTGACAAAAGAAAATGATCAATATTTTCAATTAAGTAATCTGATTCAGTAATCTGCTCATTCATTGTTGGGTTAAATGGAGGTGTCTCATATCTGCTTGGGGCTCAGGCTGCTTCTCAGGAAGTTTTGACTGAACTTATTCCACACTGGCCTCAGACTATGGGATGCTGCGGGATCTGATTCCAGGAGTCCGGGAGCACAATCTGAGGTCCTGGAGGTCCCTGGGCCTGCACGGAGGCTGGGACATCTGGTTCTCAGGCTCCTGGGCACCCCAGGAGCTGCTGGATACCACAGAAGAGCTGAGAATGGAGTGGGGGCCCACTGGCTGGATCTAGCCCCAGGGCCCAAAAGGGAAAAGAGGGAAGTGCTCTGGCGGGGTCCCCTGGGGAGGAGAGTCCTTGGCTTGTTTGTAGGGTGGCCAGCTCATTAGGGGAAGGCCTGCTCCATTGCTTCCCACAGCAGATCCCAATGAGAAGTGTCCATGGTTTTAAGACATTTTCTGTCATGGCAGAGAGTGGTGATGAGTAAAACTACCCCACTTTCTCAGGGCCAGCCTGAGGTTAAATACCTTTTGCAGGGAGGAGTGTCTGGGAAGGGGAGTTTATTGGCTAAGCCTCCAGGCCTTTAGGTACCTTATTAAAATGGAGATCTGTCTTGAGCCTATGTGACCACAGGCTTTACCTGTAGAGGAGCTGGGGTGGGGGGGGGGGGGGAGCATTGTCCCTACGTGACTGATGGCCACAGACCTATGGAGAGCTGCAGCCTCATGTCAGGAGCATGGCGCCCAGGAGCATGGCCAAATGACTACCATTCCTTGCAGGGTTATCCCCTGCAGAGGCACCGGGGTTTTCAACCTAGCTCAACTAGAAACCAGGCTGCCGTTCAGAGTCCACCGCCCCACAGTCCATTAGGAGAGTCTGGCTTGGTCACATTGTTGCAAGGCTTCCCAAGTGTCCACCTTCAGGTTATCTGCTATTGTGTCGGTGTCAGCACCAGTGCTGGAGACAAAGCTCGGCAAATGAAGGGCCTTGCTGCGCTTCTAACAATTCCATGCTTTGTTATTTGTCCATCTGATAAAGGACATTACAGTTATCTCTAAATTACTGTTATTATGAAAAACAGTACTGTCAACATTTTTTCCAGGTCTTTCTGTGAACATGCATCTTCATTTCTTTTGTAGAAATACAGGAGACTAGCTCAATTGGTAGACCATGAGACTCTTAAAGAAATACCAACCAGTGCTTGTGGGTTATCATACAGGAACCTAAAACTGTGAAAATGGGCTGGGTTTCTTGAAACAGTGAGCAGGAGCTATCAGCAGTGGGTTCTTCTAGAATACAAGCTTCTGGTTGTTCAAATTAGTTTTAATTTTATTTTTAGAGTTTTGGCATATTTATTACATATAACACTCTTCTCACACTTCATTACACTAAAATCGTAGTAAACATTTGCTGTCCACATCGTCTTACATAAGCAAAACTTGGAACTATAAGTATCCTAGGGATGTTGGTCCAAGATGAGCCGTAGAAACACAACTGAAAGTTCAGCCGAAATAGAGCTCAATTCCACTCTGTTCCTGCTATAGCGTCCTTCATTCATCTATCTCAGAATTCATCCTGTCATTCAGGCAAACAGTTGTAGGTGTCATCGGTTGTCTCTTCTCTTATCCAAGCTAGAAGACTTGAACTTTCTTTTATAAAATGAGCCTTTACCCAACCTCTCACCACCGTCCCTGTCATTTGTGACACAGTCTTGTACCTCAGTTGATCCCTATCAATCATTTTCAGTCTGGTTTTCACATCTCTATTCCACATTTCACAAAGGGAAGCCAGATCATAACCCTCCCTCCTCCCGCACCACGCCTCCAGTGACTTTGCATTATGTACACACTTTAGGTTAAACTGTCTTTTAGGAATTTGGTTTTTGTTTTTGTCTGTTTCCTTTCCTACTGTCCCTACGCTGTGGCCTCACTGCTATCTGTTCTAGTCCTCAAACATGCCTGTGAGTTAATTTTTCAGAGCCCTTTTCTTCCCTTCCTTGGGCTCACTCTTGAGGTACATGGCTTGGGTGCTTTCTTTCTAAATTCACTTTGAGATCCTGGCAGACACAACAGTGCTATTCATTCTCCTCACCTCAGATGCCATTGCATTCCATCTTTACTCAGACATCCCCACAGGAACAGGGCAGATTTGAATTCCTTTTCTTTCTTTCTTTTTTTTTGTATTGATTGTTTCAAATCATTTCTGCTTTACCCCTTTCCATTAAATGTGCAGAATTTGAGAACTGTGCTCTTTATTGAAAGCATTCTCTAAAAGACAAATTTTAGATGAAGTGCTTAGCATTGTTTCTCTCCTCCTAATTTTAGGTCCTTTAAAATATATTTATATATTCCTTATTTATAAATATTTCTTGTATTTCTGAGGTCTAACTTTGAAAAATATTTTTGTCAAATTAAATTCCATCTGGAACACCAGTTCTTCTTTTCTTTCTTTAATTACTAGATCACTAATGTTTTCTCATTATACACTTTTCAGACACGATCAAGGGCAGTATAAATTGATTGATTCCATGAAAGAAACAGCAGAGGGAGAGGAGGAGAAGAACAGAGGATACAATTATTTGTAGATGGGAAAAAGAACAAAAATGACATGTTGGAGAAAGGTCTCCCTATGCAAGAGTTATTCTGGGGCATTGTCTTAAAATTGCAACAAGATTCTATAAGACCATATTTTCAGTTCTCTAACTCACCAGGTTAATGTGAACAGTGACTTACTATGCCCCAATCAATTCCAAGAATGCACGTCTTCTATTTTGTTATATTTCATATAATTTTACATTAAAGAGGTACAAAGAAGCAGGTTTGTATAGGAAAAGCATCAGCACTTTTAAGTTGAAAAGCCTGTCTGCATTCCTAGCTTTCCCTGTCTTTATAGATGCTATCATTTCAAACTCTTCTTCCTGAAAGGTGAGGCTTGTCTCTGCACCTTACCACAATGACTTGGGAGCTGTTGAAACCTCATTATTGGATGTCACCTTTGTATAAATGTGGGAATGTGGGTTCTATTAAAGCAGGGAATACTGAGTAAGAAATGGTGTTTTGCAGGTTTTCAAGATACTTCCTGAAGAATGACTGAGTTCTTCTAAAATTAGCCTGTCTATTTGTGCAGATCAATTTTCCAAAATTAGGACTGTTTAGGCAGTAGTCTTTAGACCTCCATTTTATACTCCTCAAATCTTCCAATCTATTTGTGACCAGGTGCACACTCCTAAATCCTTCCCCAGATAACCCTAATTCCCAACTACCAAGGCATCAGCTCTCTCAAACCTATACCGTACTCAACCCCAATAGCTCCTTACAAGCAAGCAAACCTTGCTGCTCTTCTACTCTGATGACCACATTCAATCTCAGAGCATTAGTGAAAAAAATTGCTCACATTTCTGTAGTACCCATTCTTTGTGAGGCAGAATTCATTTGTAAAGCTCTTTATACCTCACAAGTGCTTTATAAAATAGGTATGATTAGGACCAATTTTAATTATGTTACATAATATTATAATTATGTACCCTCATAGAGATGAGAGATCTGGGCCATAGGAAAGCAAGAAGGCTTTACCACAGTCATCTGCTAATGAGTAATAGAGGGGGTGGGGGGGGGAGGACGACCCTGCATGAGTCTGGTTAACTCTGCAGTTTATGCCCTGGACCTCTATACTACACTGCCAATATGGTTTAGAACACAAAAGACTCCATTATTTCAGACACTGTAACTATTCATCTCCACCTAGGACGTGCAGCTGGTCAGGAACATAGTTAATGCTTTGTGAGCTTCTGAGTTTTAACATTTATTAAAATTATATTAGAAAAAGTAAATTCTCTTAAAAATCTGACCATATAATGATACATTTATTTGTTAGTATTTCACTACATAGGTAAACATTTCAGTCTTGCATCAAATATTTAAATTTATTACTGACCATTTAATGGAAAACCTAAGACATTAACCTACATTTTACATGTATACCTCCAGACTAGAAGAAATAAACATTACATATGATAATATACAGGATCCTGGCAGTAGAAACATTTCTTTAGAAGTAATTTAACTGAGGAAAAAAATCTGCATGGCACAAAAATCTATAAATAATGGCCAATCTCATCTGCTTATAATTTGAGATGTCACATTCCAGCTACTGTTGGAGATACAGAAAAGTAGACACTACAGTTTTATGTTTTGAAATACAGTATAATACAAAAATGTGCTAAAATTAGAGGCATAATAAGAGTAAGAATACAATCAAGTAGAAATATAGAGAAATAAAAGGACACAGAAGAAGTAAGTGCATTATATTTGGGAGGTAAGAGGACACCCCCACACATAGACACCCACACACTCCCACACAGTATATATTTCTTGTAACAAAGTGGACTAGGAACTGGACTTACAGTACTCTCCTGCATTGTTCTACTGTCGATCAGCTCCCCTCACTTGCTGTGAAGAGCTGTATTGAGTGAGTCTGAACTGCTGTGATCCCCAGATTCAAACAGCCATTTCTTTTTCCTGGGTGTTATGGCCCTGTGAACTTTCAGTCTGTCCCCAACAGTAGCTGCCTGGTCATTTGAAACATAATGAAGACCATATCTTTCCTTTATTGAAATCATCTGTGATCCTGTAGTCCAGCCAGACCCAAGGTCAACAGCTTATAGAGGCTTCTAAATGTATCAGAATGTGTACCTCCCATACTGCCCCCCCGCCCTGCCGACCTAAATCTGAATTCTGTCTCCCTCATTAACACTTTTTTTTTTAACACCAGGTTCCAGACTGGTACTTGAACACACTGGCCCATTTTAGCTTTACAGCATTCATTTAAAGTCTTTCAACTGTCATCTTCTGATCAAGGGTTGCTTCGCCCACTCGTCTACACCAATTACGTCTGCAGTATGGGGGAGGGTAAAAGCCTGATCAAGGACAAGAGGCATTATGGCCCCAAAAGGGAGCTTGTGCCTCCTGGGTATTCAGACAGTCATTGGCATCTCCTAACTCAGACTGTTCCAGATTAGTCTTTCCAATTGTCAACACGCCCTCTCATTTAGGCATAAAAGTACCCCAGGAAATGATTCATTAATGGCTAAACTTAAGATTAGGCATTGTCTCCTGACCAGCACAATGTTCCAAAATACCCTAATTTATCTCCAATCTGTCCTTAGCTCGGAATTTCTCTCAAGGAATCTGCCTTACCAGACAGGTTTTCCTTAGAGCTAGCAACAGAGGTCAAGCACATTCCTTAGGGCAGTCCCACAATAGTCAGAACTGTTTTACATACTAGAGAGTAATGGAAGGACTTCCCTCACTCAAGGACATTAGCTAGAACTGTTTGTTAGGTCAGAACTTCCTGGTGCTTGCCTCCAGCAGAACCAGAGAATTAGCATAGGAATACGAAATTAGCCCCAGCAGGAAGGGCTCCACTGCTCTTCTGCCTGCTTCACACCTGGCTACCTGATCCTACCCCTTGATGTGGAGGTCACTTGCCTATGTGACCTCAGTCTTTCATTGCTTGCTGTAACCCCCGCCCACCTACGTGACTCTTGTCATTTGCCCTGTTTTCTGTATACCATATAAGCCTGGTTTTTTACTTTGTGTGTTAGACTTGGACTCAAGCTGGGACTCGCACTGGTGCTCTGACTAGAACTAGAACTTAAGATTCATGCAGCACCTGTCCAGAAGAGGTGGTTGCTTTAGACCCAGTGTGTTTCAGGTAGCCTCAGATGTACCTTAACTGCTGAGCTGCTAGATTTATCATTTCTCTTTTGCAATGACTGTAAAAGTCTGATGCCATTTTTAAGAAATACATTCAGATCCTGTATTTCATGTGCCATCCCTGCCAGTGTTGTGTGTGTGTGTGTGTGTGTGTGTGTGTATGAGAGAGAGAGAGAGAGAGAGAGAGAGAGAGAGAGAGAGAGAGAGAGAGAGAATTTTGCACTCTTCTAAAATGTCTTTTTGGAGTTTTTGTGTTAATTTGTTTTATTTTTATCCTTTCTAGTCTTTTTTATTTGCCAGTTTGTTTTCTTAAAAGATAGAAAGAATATATGGAATTAGAATGGGGGACAAGAAGAAGATCTAGGAGGAGATGAAGAAGGGGAAACCATCATCAGAATCTGTTTTATGAAAATAACATGTTCAATAAAATTAAAAATCAATTAGAAGCTCAATTATTATGATTTCTGTTGCTTTAAAATAAACAGCATTTTCTTTAAACAAAACAATTGGATAGAAAAAAGAGACAGCCATAGGAAACTAGGATGTGAAGCATGAGAACAACAAATACATAGATAATTTAAAAAATTTAATGTTATCTTAACTGGGGTAGCCAAATAGGAATAGTTTACAATAGTATAAAGTAGGGAATTATTGTTCCTACAGGTCCTTAGTAGGACAATTTTAGGAACACAGGTCAACTGCTCTGCACTCTACTATAGTGGGCACAGTTACAGTGAAATCTCACATTTGCTGTGTCTTGAAGAGTGCTGTAAATTAATTTTATGAGATTAAAGAGGATTCTTCAGCTTTGAAAGTCAGCATGGTGGTGTACCATGAAAGGCATCTATAAAGAAATTCATTTATATCACAGAAAGGCTGGAGAAGAACAGGCACTTATGTTTTTCATGCTTCTGGTCTCTATAAGGTTTTCCACACAATTTCAAAAACAGCTCAAGAGGAGTGTAGCTTTATCTCAGTCTGAACCTCTTTGGCAGGAATGAAAGCCAGAGAAGATAATTTAATTGGCAGGGCATAAGAGGATCCAGTGTGACTCTATGAATGGCTTCCAAGTCACACGGACATCTTTCAGGACAGAAGTACTGTGCAGGAGCTTGATAAAACCAGCCATTGAGCAGAGCCAAGAAAGAGCAAAACACATACTTCCATCTTGAATGTTGAGTCTGTCTGTAAATGTAGAGAAATCACTAAGGAACGCTTTGCATTTTGATGGAAAAGCTGGAGGGGGGTTATTTGATAAACGCCTTGGAATTCCAGCAAGCTACTCACTGGGTCTTTATCTTTTTTCTCTGAAAGGATAAGGAGTAAATCTCTCCAATGCATCCTACGACATTTGCATTTTCCTATGTACAGGGCATTTGAAAAGAATGTACCATGTTTCAATGAGATCCAAACAATCATGAAAATCATAATGGTCTGAGTTTGCACTTAATTTGCAAGTTTGTGAGGAGCTCAGACAGTTCATTTACCTTTACAAATATAATCTGAAGTTTAGTTAAGTGATTTTATTCCTAACTAGCTTGAATACAGGACAGACCAAAATGTTGCAAGCATTCAGGCATCCTATTTATCAGTTCACTAAATAGACTGGATTTGACCCTAAAGCAATACAAATCAAGAGGAAAAAAAATTACAGTTTTTATCATTAATGTTTAGTTGATAGAATTCTACTTAGTATGCTTTACTTCTTTCATCCTGTTTTCCTCCTGCCTGTTTGGACTCCTGGGTAACGTAAGTAAAAGAATCCAGTTAAAGTCAGCTTTTAACCGATAAGCAGTGTAGGAAGGATCAGAGACTCAAAGAACTATGCTAAATAGAGAAATAGATGGCTTAGTGGTCAACATGAAAGCCTAAACAAGATTTCTTGGAGCAAGGATGAATAATAACGTGAGGCAGCTGCCCAAGTCAAGAGGTAATATGTAGACTCCTAGAGTAGTTTATTTATTTATGTCTACCTACAGCCCTTTGTTTGTCTTTTACAGTCTATGGACTGCTGCTTAGAGGAAGTTTTTTGAATATCTGAAACTAAGCTGAGCCAATATGAAGAAACTAATTATGTAGAATTACTGTTATCAAATTATTTAGAAGGCATTCTCATTGGTGATGATTGCAAATGTAATGAGTAAGCAGTAGCATAAGGTTGTATATAGCTTTTGCAGTTTGAATTAGTGATGCACATTACACTTATTCAGTTTAAAACAATGACTTTAACTAACATCCTATCAAAATTATTTGCCTGTTTTGTGGTCTGTGTTCCTTTAGAAGAAATGCCACATTTCAAGGGAAGTAAGTAAAAACAATTAAAACAACAAAAGACAGGAAGAATGATATAAAAAAATGAACACAACTGAAAGTTGTTTTTGGCTAAACACAAAATGACAAACTTTCAGGTAGATTAGAATGAAAGAAAGAGGGGGTAGGGGAGGGGAAGGAGGAGAGAGGGGGAGGGAAGGAGGGAGAGCACTAAGAAAAGTGGAAGAGGAGCCATAACAATTGATAGCAAACAAAGAATCACGAGGACACTATGTGTAACTACAGACTAACAGA
Source organism: Montemys delectorum (assembly GCA_019843815.1). Classification (NCBI taxonomy): domain Eukaryota; kingdom Metazoa; phylum Chordata; class Mammalia; order Rodentia; family Muridae; genus Montemys; species Montemys delectorum. The sequence continues at coordinate 12,802 of JADRCD010219623.1, forward strand.
CTACTAAACACAAGAAACAAATGCATAAAGTGCTAGGAACACATCAAGACAGAACCAGAAAGAAATAGAAAATCTAGGCAGGTCAATCATGAGGAAGGAGAGACCTGCAGCATTTCATAGCTGAGCTCTATCCCGAACACTTAACATTTTATCCCAATCTGTCTAAAGAGTGAAAAATGTGTACTTTAAACTGACACTGGGAGGCCTGTGTTACCCTGATATCCAACCCAGGAAAATATTCATGAGAAAACTCTGACTCGATATCACTAGTGAACATAGACAGCCAAGTACTCAGCAAAATAATAACAAAATTAATGGAATAACAATAAAAAGTCAATCATCTTCCCACAACCCATCTCCATTAATTGATAAATAAAAATTGTATACATTGTATACAATAATGGTGCCATATTTTCTTTTAAAATGTTTTTTTGAATAGGTCACTTAATGTAATAAGTCTTTTATTTCACCTGTGTTTTTGTGTGAGGCAGGGGTATGTGGTAATAACATTTAAAAATCTTTCTTTGTGACACCCACATATGTATTGAGTACACTTTGGTTAACTATAACCATCATGTTGTATCATATATGTCCTTACATTTTGCATTCAGACTAAAATTTTGTAGTCTTTTTCCACACCTTCCCAATCCTTTCCATATCTCGAGCCCTAGAAACCATGAATTTACTCTGAGCTCATTTGGTTTGATCTTCCTAATGTTCACATATGAGACCTCATGATTTGTCTCACGTCTCTGTATTTCATTTAGCAAATACCATCTAGGCTCATCAGTGTTTCAGTAAAGAAACAGTATACATAATGCATGGAACTAAGAGAACTACTTTCTTTTTTTTAATAGATATTTTCTTTATTTACATTTCAAATGGTATCTCCTTTCCCAGTTTCCCCTTCAGAAAATAAAAAACCCTGTTCAACCCCCTTCCCAGCCCTACTCACCAACCCACCCACTCCTGCTTCCTGGCCCTGGCATTCCCCTACACTGGGGCATAGAACCTTCACAGGACCAAGGGCTTCTCCTCCAATTGATGACCAACTAGACCATCCTCTGCTACATATGCAGCTGGAGCCATTAGTCCCACCATGTGTATGTACTCTTTGGTTGGAGTTTTAGTCCCTGAGAGCTCTGAGGGTACTAGTTAGTTCATATTGTTGTTCTTCCTAAGGGGCTGCAAACCCTTCAGTTCCTTGGGTCCTTTCTCTAACTCCTTCATCAGGAACCCTGAGCTCAGTCCAATGGATGACTGGGAGCTCTACTTCTGTATTAGTAGGATACTGTCAGAGTCTCTCAGGAGACAGCTTCATCAGGCTCCTGTCAGCCAGCACTTGCTGGCATCCACAATAGTGTTTGGATTTGGTGATTGAATATGGGAAGGATTCCCAGGTGGATCAGCCTCTGGATTGTCCTTCCTTCAGTCTCTGCTCCATAGTTAGTCTCTATAACTCCTTCCATAGGCATTTTGTTCCCCCTTCTAAGAAGGAATGAAGTATCCACACTTTGGTCTTCCTTCTTCTTGAGTTTCTTGTGGTTTGTGGATTGTATCTTGGGTATTCCTATCTTCTGGGCTAATAACCACTTATCAGAGAATGCATACCATGTGTGTTCTTTTGCGATTGGGTTACCTCACTCAGGATGATATTCTCCAGATCCATCCATTTCCCTAAGAATTTCATAAATTCATTGTTTTTAATAGCTGAGTAGTACTCCATTGTGTAGATGTACCACATTTTCTGTATTCATTCCTCTGCTGAGGGACATCTGGGTTGTTTCCAGTTTCTGGTTATTATAAATAAGGCTGCTATGAACATAGTGGAGCTTGTATCCTTATTGCATGTTGGAGCATCTTGTGGGTATATGCTCAGGAGTGCTGGGACCTCTGGTAGTACTATGTCCAATTTCGGGAGGAACTGCTAAACTGATTTCCAGAGTGATTGTACTAGTTTTCAATCCCACCAGCAATGAAGGAGTATTCCTCTTTCTCCACAATCTCACCAGCATCTGCTGTCACCTGAATTTTTGATCTTAGCCATTCTGACTGATATGAGGTTGAATCTCAGGGTTGTTTTGATTTGCATTTCCCTGATGACTAAGGATGTTGAACATTTCTTTAGGTGCTTCTCAGCCATTTGGTATTCCTCAATTGAGAATTCTTTGTTTAACTCTATACTCCATTTTTTTAATGGTGTTATTTGTTTCTCTGGATTCTAACTTCTTGAGTTCTTTGTATATATTGGATATTAGCTCTCTATCAGATATAAGATTGGTAAAGATCTTTTCCCAATCTGTTGGTTGCTAGTTTCTCCTATTGACAGTATCCTTTGCCTTAAGACAAAAAGCTTCTGTGAAGCTTTGTAATTTTATGAGGTCCCATTTGTCACAATTGCTTATCACAATTGCTCTGTAGTACACCTTAAGGTCAGGGATGGTGATTCCTCCAGAGGTTCTTTTATTGTTGACAATAGTTTTTGATATTCCAGAT
>JADRCD010219627.1:0-13376 GCA_019843815.1 Montemys delectorum
AAGAACCAGCTCCTGGTTTGGTTGATTCTTTATATAGTTCTTTTTGTTTCTATTTGGTTCATTTCAGCCCTGAGTTTGATTATTTCCTGCCTTTGACTCCTCTTGGGTGAATTTGCTTCTTTTTGTTCTAGCACTTTCAGTTGTACTGTCAAATTGCTGGTGTATGCTCTCTCCAGTTTCTTTTTGGAGGCACTTAAAGCTATGAGTTTTCCTCTTAGGACTGCTTTCATTGTGTCCCATAGGTTTGGGTATGCTGTGGCTTCATTTTCATTAAACTCTAGAAAGTCTTTAATTTCTTTCTTTATTTCTTCCTTGACCAAGTTATCATTGAGAAGAGTGTTGTTAAGCTTCCATGTGTATGTGGGCATTCTATTCTTTATGTTGTTATTGAGGAACAGCCTTAGTCCATGATGATCTGATAAGATACAAGGAATTATGTCTATCTTCTTTTATTTGTGGAGGCCTGATTTGTGACCAATTATATGGTCAATTTTGGAAAAGGTACCATGAGGTGCTGAGAAGAAGGTATATCCTTTTGTTTTAGGATAAAAAGTTCTATAGATATCTGTTAAATCCATCTGTTTCATAACTTCTGTTAGTCTCACTGTGTCTTTGTTTAGTTTCTGTTTCCATGATCTGTCCTTTGCAGAGAATGGGGTGTTCAAATCTCCCACTACTATTGTGTGTGGTGTAATGTGTGCTTTGAGCTTTAGTAAAGTTTCTTTTATGAATGTGGATACCCTTGCATTTGGAGAATAGAGGTTCAGAATTGAGAGTTCATCTTGGTAGATCTTAACTTTGATGAATGTGAAGTGTCCCTCCTTATCTTTTTTGATCACTTTAGGGTGAAAGTCGATTTTATTCAATATTAGAATGGCTACTCCAGCTTTTTTCTTGGGACCATTGGCTTGGAGAATTGTTTTCCATCCTTTTATTCTGAGGTAATGTCTATCTTTGTCACTGAGGTGGGTTTCCTGTATGTAATAAAATCTTGGGTCCTGTTTATGTACCCAATCTGATAGTCTATGTCTTTTTATTGAGGAATTGAGTCCGTTGATATTAATAGATATTAAGGAAAAGTAATTGTTGCTTCCTGTTATTTTTGTTGTTAGAGCTGGCATTCCGTTCATGTGTCTATCTTCTTTTAGTTTTGTTGGAAGATTACATTTTTGCTTTTTCAGGGATGTAGTTTCCCTCCTTGTGTTGGGGTTTTCCACTTATTACCCTTTGATGGGCTGGATTTGTTGAAATATATTGTGTGAATTTGGTTTTGTCATGGAATACTTTGGTTTCTCCACCTATGGTAATTGAGAGTTTTGCTGGGTATAGTAGTCTGGGCTGGCATTTGTGTTCTCTTAGGGTCTGCATGACATCTGCCCAGGATCTTCTAGCTTTCATAGTCTCTGGTGAGAAGTCTGGTGTAATTCTGATAGGCCTGCCTTTATATGTTACTTGACCTTTTCCCCTTACTGCTTTTAGTATTCTTTTTTTGTTTTGTGCATTTGGTGTTTTGACTATTATGTGGCGGGAGGAATTTCTTTTCTGGTCCAGTCTATTTGGAGTTCTATAGACTTCTTGTGTGTCAACGGGCATCTCTTTCTTTAGGTTAGGGAAGTTTTCTTCTATAATTTTGTTGAAGATATTTATTGGCCCTTTAAGTTGGAGGTCTTCATTCTCTTCTATACCTATTATCCTTAGGTTTGGTCTTCTCATTGTGTCCTGGATTTCCTGGATGTTTTGGGTTAGGATCCTTTTGCATTTTGCGTTTTCTTTGACTGTTGTGTCAATGTTTTCTATGGTATCTTCTGCCCCTGAGAGTCTCTCTTCAATCTCTTGTATTCTGTTTGTGATGCTTGCCTCTATGTTTCCTGACTTCTTTCCTAAGTTTTCTAACTCCAGAGTTCTCTGTCTTTGTGATTTCTTAATTGCTTCTACTTCCATTTTTAGGTCCTGGATGGTTTTGCTCAATTCGTTCACCTTTTTGTTTGTGCTTTCCTGTAGTTCTTTAAGGGATTTTTGTGTTTCCTCTTTAAGGGCTTCTACTTGTTTACTCATGATCTCCTGTAATTCTTTATGGGATTTTTTTGTTTCCTTTTTAAGGGCTTGTACTTCTTTACCTGTATTCTCCTGTATTTCTTTAATTTAATTTAATTTAATTTCATGTCCTTTTTAAATTCCTCTAGCAGTGTCGTTAGACATGATTTTAGATCCAAATCTTGCTTTTCCGGTGTTTTGGGATATCCAGGACTTGTTATGGTGGGAGTACTAGGTTCCCATGAAGCCAAGTAGTCTTGATTTCTGTTGATAGGGTTCTTGCATTTGCCTTTCACCATCTGTTGATCTCTGGTGTTAGATGTTCTTGGTGTCTCTGACTAGAGCTTTTTCCTCCTGTGGGTCTGTAAGCCTGTGTCAATACTTCTGGGAGATCAGCTCTCCCCTGGTAAATCCCGGGAGCAGATGGGTGAGTCCCTCAGTTAAAGCACTCCCTGGAGGCAGGCTCTCTGCTTGCAGGGAAGGGGCAGAGAGGATTGCAGATCCACAGCTGTCACTTGGAGGCTGAGATGATCCTGTCTCTACTGCCCTTCTACTCCTCTGTGACTTGTGAGGTCTGTGCCTCCTGGCTTGTCCTGCCTTAGAAATTCACTAAGTCCCTGGGTTAAAGCACTCCCTGGAGGCAGGCTCTCCACTTGCAGGGAAGGGGCAGAGAGGATTGCAGATCTCCCATGGTCACTTGGAGGCTGAGAGGATCCTGTCCCTGCTGCCCTGGGACTCCCCTGCAACCTGTGAGGCCTGTGCCTCCCGGCTGGTCCTCTTCCAAACTTTTTAAATAACCTAGACACATTCTTATTTCTATACTGCTCATCTTAACTGTTAGGACAAACAGTTTGAATTAGTTTTTTTTCATTTTACTGGAAAATTTAGACGTGCATGTAGGGTAAGACATTCGTGTTGAGTACATGGAGTCTGTGCATAAAGTCTCATGCATGACCACCTAAGAGTCTTGTCTTGCTGGAGGAAACTAGGTTTTCACAGGTTTTGGAAAGTTAAGTTCTACTAGTTGATGAACTATAAGTTGTAATTTATTAGTAATTTATTAGTTTTAAAGTCAACTTTACTGACTCCAACTAAGAGTTTGAAAAAGATAGAATTCAATAAAACATATGTAATATATCAAGCAATATGTTAGTTTTGCTCTTTTTAAGTGTAAAAGGTACATATTATTTCTAAATAAAGTTAGTGCTCTGCTTTTAGTTAGGAATATGGGTATAATTTTATATAGTTGCTTCTTTATTATTTCAGTTTTAGAAACTAAGAGGATGTCAATCATTCTAGACAACAAAGAAGAGAAAATTTAGTACCTTCAAAGAAAAGAAAATGAAAGCATTTTTTATAGTAACTAATGCATTGCTTTTGAATTCTATAATTCCTCACATAGAAAATGCAGTGTTGATTTTTATGCCCCTTTGGAAAATGGACAGTGTTCACAGTCACTATTAAAAAATATATGCATATATATGTAAACTATTCCTATAATTCAGTATTTTCAACAAAAAACTGTTCTTTTTTCAAATTGATATCTAAAAATACATGATTTTATGATTATGAGAATTTTAGACAATTAATGAAGACAGACTAGTACTATGTTATGAGATGATACAAATCCTTATATTATTAAAAGGAAATAGATATTCAATAGTTAGGTTTTATATACACTGTTTATTTTTTATATAGTGGAAAATCAGATAAATCAACTGAAAGAAATTCTCATGCTAGCATAGAGTTATTTCATTGCTGGTATAAAATTATTTCAGGGCTTTACTGGTTTTTTTGTTCTTTGTTTTTTGTTTTTGTTTTTGTTTTTGTTTTTGTTTTTTTTGCACTTAAAAAGCATACCCGTTTATTTAACCCATTTTTTTTTTCATCTTAGAAGCTGAAGGTCTTAGGTCTTGTCTATGTAATGCAATACTGGATTTTTGCTTTTCATTTGGTCTTATAATATGCAGTAGCATTTGTCTTAGTCTGGTCATCCTAACTGTTGGTAGTAATGTTATCATACATGTGGAGCACTGTTTTATTTCAAACAACAAAAATTCAAACATCTGTAGGAAGAAAACAAGTTTTCTTCTGATAATCTAAATTATGTTAATAATGTATCACAGAAGCAGTAGATTATTTTGGTGTGTTCAACTATAGCATGAGCTTCTACTTTTGAATGGATTTATTTATGAGACCTTATAAGAGTGTATGTGAATATGGGATTATTGCAGCTATGTTGATCAATCCATTCTGAATTGTGGACAGCTGGAATCAAAAGTGTACTAAGATACGGGTTTATGTTAGTTTTTCTTTGTGAATATTTTACCTTGGTCAGAATCTTAGTTAAGGTTCTTATTGCTGTGATTAACACCATGGCACAAGCGACTTAGGCACAGAAAGATTTAGTTCATCACAGAGCTTTGTTTATTGTCTAAGGAAGTCAAGGCAGAAATCTGGAGCCAAGATCTGATGCCGAGGCCATGGAGGGTGCTGCTTACTGGCTTGCTCCTCATGGCTTGGTCAGCCAGCTTTCTTAGAGTAGCCAGAACCACTATTGCCCTCAGTGAAGTGGCTCCTTCCATAGCATTCATCATTCAAGAAAATGCTTTACTAGCTTGCCCATGGGCAACCCTGATGGAATCATTTCTTCACTCACTTGAGGTTCCCTCTACCCACATGACTCTAGCTTGAGACAAGTTGACATGAAAACTAGCTAGCATAGTTTGGTAATATGAATATTTTTCCTTTTTAAGTATTAACATTTAGGAGAGATGACATAATTGGGGTGTGATAATGGATCTTTTAAACCCTGTTTTCATTCTTAAAAAAAACCAAAACAAAACCCAGTAACCAACCAGCCAAACAAACAAAGTCACCAGGGAGAAAATGGAGACCTGAGTCTCTAGGTTGAAGCATGCCCTGGAGGCAGACCCTCCACTAGCAGGGAAAGAGCAGAGAGGGTTGCTGATCCAGCTCTGTCAGAAGCTGAGAGGATCTTGTCCCTGGCGCCCTGCAAGTCCCCTGTAACTCTCGAGGCCTGTCCATCTAAATTTTTATTAACTATAGCTGGTCACTAATGGTATTGTCTTTTGCTCATTGTTTTCAATTTTCATCTTATTCTTCCTGAATATTTAGTTCTATTCTCTATTGAATGATTCCAATGCCTGCAACATGTTCCCTTCAATGGCTGTTAGTTCTGCATATGGTAATGCAGTGCAGAGGATTTGACATCCCCTCACTGCTAGCTGCAAAGGGCACTTGTAAATGTCAGAGAGGACAGAGAACTCATCCTGATTTCTTTATCTGGTAAGTTTAGATACTATAAACTTTATTTTCTCTGCCACAGTTAAAAAATATGTATCAATTGGTTTAAGAATACTACTTATGAAGTGCTAACTTCTTACTAAGCTAGATAATATAAATTATTTGAGTATGATATACATAGCAGGTATGACATATATTTCCTTACATGATCTATTCATGGACAAGAAGATTTTAGAGATACAGTTTTCATATTTAAATGTCTCACCCTGTGTCAGTCTTAATATGTGTTTGCTATGCTAGCACAGAAAGAATGTTCTAGAAGAAATGGGTAGTTTGAGTCTAATTACAAGAGGGTTCCAAGGAAGTTGCAGGCCTCCATTTGATCATAGATAGATCCTTATCTCTTGGTACCATTAGCATAATGAAAATGGGAGAGGGCAACCATTTTGTTTCAGATGATAGTTAAACCAACATCCTTTAGAAATATATTTCATAAAAAGGAATAGACCATAGAGTTGTATGGCATCCATCTTCAGAACGAAGGCTGGTTTTCCTGTCTACAAAGATTCCAGGTAAGATGGAGGAGCCATGCAGAGACCAGGGCAGAGGTTCATGGACAAGGGCAGCTAGTTTTCTTTTACTATGAGCCCCTCTTTCAGTTGGAGGACTAAGTAGGAAGTCTTTTGATATTGTGTGATGGCCTTTATCAAAGGGATACAACTTTACTCAGTTTATTCTTTCTTTCCTACACTTTATATTCAGAGTGTTCTTCACATTTCCGCTTGCTTGGTGCCTGGTTGCCATCTGAGCCACCAATTGCAAGTAAAGAACATTGGAAGGTACACAATCAAACCTTTTCTCCTTTTAATCTACTTCCAAGCTACCATGATGTAAGGAGCTGTAAGCCTCCTCTATCATGTTCTGTTACCATGTTGTCCCTTGCCACCAGTGACCCAATGGGACAGAAGAGATCAACTGTAGCCTGAAACTTCTGAAGCATGAGCCAAAATAACCTTCCTTCCAAGCTGATATTCTCTGTTGTTTATTACACAATAGGAAGACGAACATTTTTCTTGAGAACCACACAAACTAATGTATGTATCTGTGAATGCCAGTGAACTTGGGGGTTGTGAAGTAACTCCACGTATAGAAGTGGTTTCCTGAAATCTCCATGAAATGAAAAGTCCCTTGGGTTTCCTAGCAGTGCTATTCTGAGCAGTCATGGCTAAGATCTCAAGCAAATGAGAACGGAGTTCTCCTGGGAAAAAGGGAAAGTTGGAGAATCACATATAGACCTTGTTCAGGTTAGCAGTGCAGTGGATTCTACACACCTAAACTGCCAACTGCAAAGGGCACTTGTAATGTCAGAGAGTAGAGAGAGCCCATCCTAAAGGCATCCCCAGAATCTAGTCATACTAGAGAACTGGGGTTCTCGGAGACCATGAATAACTTCACCCTGTGATGAGCAGTGCTGAACTGAAGGCTGAATTATGTGATTTCATGACTTTTACTTTAAATAGCTTTTGCTATTTGGAAGAGAAACTAGAAATGCCAGGTGAGGGAGATATTGAAGAAAAAGAATACTTACTATCCTGTGCCTTAGATCCAATAAATGCTGATCTTCTGATGTGTTTTCTTACAGCTGTTAGATTGATTTGCTAATAAATTCAAATATCCTGATATAATTCTCTTATCTATGTATCTACCTAGCATCTCTATATAAAAAAAGAAATGAAATGAGACATGGTTTACACATCTCATTGTTAGACTGATTAGACTGATTTGCTTTGGTTTGGTTTTGAGACAGGATCTTGTTACATAGAAGAACCTGATTGGGAGATTATTATATGGCTCAAGCTGCCCTGAATAGTGAAATTGCCCTGTCTCAACCTCCTGGGTGATAAGATTATAGCAAGTGCCATACACTGGCCGCAGATATCCTGCCAGGTAGTCTTGGTGTTGTTGTTGTTTTTTTTTAATCTAAAATGCATAACACATAGATACTGCATTTATGGAAATGAATCCATACATTTCTTATCATTGTGAATAATACATGGCATTATTTGAGACACACCCCACTACTTGGAAACTATCTGCCTCTCTGTAGTACTGAGTCTCCTCATGGAGTTCTCTACCTCTCAGAAGTGTGGTTTCCAGACTCCCAGAGAAAGCATTCCAGAGGAATGGTGACCCCATTTGATGACCTCAACCCAGAAGCAGCCCCTTGTCAGTCCTGCTGTCCCCTACAACTAAAAGCTGTCACCTAGCTCAACTTATTTTCAAGACATGAAGAGAGTATTTCAGAGGCCAGAATCTTGCAATGATCTTTGGGAAGCAGAATATGCCTTGTGGGTCTCACTGAGGGGAAGTCTAATGAGCAGTGTATCTTCAGTGCCAGAAGATGGAGAACACCATCAGCTTCCGGTTTCTGAACTGCATGAGTGAGGCCAGAAACCAGGCCTTAATTATTTTCTAAATGGGTTTTTTAATTTCTTCTTTTGGTTTAGAAGATTGTTTTCATTATAGAATAATGAAATCATTACTTGAACTTAAAAAGCACAAGTACACACACACACATACACACACACACACACACACACACACACACACACAGACATGTTCTCACACTTTTGAAGATCAAAAAGAATGAGGCATTATTTTAACTCTCTTCAGTGTTAGGCTTGGTGACAAACAGCAGGAGACACTGCAACCTCTCTAGAGATAACTCTCCTGGATATGCTACTGTTGGAATGTTTTCTGGTGTTATGAACCATGTGTAACTTGTAACAGATGACACTGAAGGCTTGGATAATGGGAGGTTGGCACATGAAAACCTTGATTCTAGGAATAGCATGCATGTGCTTTAGAAACGGGCACTCCTGCCTGATAACTATTCAGATTTTTTTATACTATGGGAGAGCAACAAGGTGGGCTCTGACCCAAAGTCAATGAGTGCCTAGCCTCCTGAATGACTTTCTACTCCTAAGCTTTCCAACAAGCCTCTTGAAGACAAACTCCTTCTCTCTTTGAACAGCATTTGCATTCCGAGGTGTTTTGAAAAGCTCCTACAGAGATATGTAGGCCATACCTCACAGCTTCTAAACAGCCTGTCTTCAAATAAAGACATGTCATTCTTAGGTAGCTCTTGTCTCACACCCCTCTTGACTGAGTTGCTTCAGAACCGGCACTTGTCTACAGTGAGTGCATTTCTTTACAGTGAAGAGCCCTGCACTTACTCTTCGGAGATATTTAACAGCCTGACCCTGTACCATCACGCCGTGTCTTCGTCAAGAGAGAAAAATGCGTCATTTTTCTTAAACTGCTTCTAATGCTGGCCATGGGTGGCCTCGCCATTCATTTGAGTGAAGAGCAAGGCATGATTATAGAATGCCGCTTTGTTCTTGGAGACCCCTTGCCCTGGGTTAAGTTTAATGATTCCAGTGAAAACATTGTTCACTATCATCTGCCAATTGCTTCTACCCTTTGCATTTCCTCTCTCTCTAGTCATTATACTCATAATTCAAGATTAAGAGCTGAGTGGATGGAGCTGATCCTTCATTCGATGAAGTACGCTATAGTCAACACAGCTCTCTTGACATTTGATTGGTTCATGTGTTTCTGTCTTTGTTCTTAACCATTAAGACTTGTTTTCTCTTTAGGCTAATGATCATAAAACATCAAAACAATGAACCAGGGCACCTGCTGATGTGCATATGAGGACCTGATAAATTGCCCCGTGATTCTGAAAAGAAAAATCTGCCTGGAAATGTTGGAAACACCATCCCAATATTCACAGCAATGAAAACAGTACAACTGAGGTGCTGGGAAGCCTGTGGTTGCCTTGTAAGGCAGATGTAACTCAGGAACACAGAGCGGATGCAGTAAAAAGCCTGGCAATGATGGGAAAGGATCAAATGTTCTCCGTGGCCAGCAAGTTCTACCAGCTTACATGGTGATGACAAGAACTATCAGTTTAAGTTGCTCATTGTCCATGGATACATTTGCCACGGGGGAAGCACATGTAAGAGAAAGGTCTTACAGGAATTCTTCACACCTCAGTGTTGTTTTCCTAGGTGATTAGAAACTATTTGTCTGCAATTAATGCTTTAGACAAAATAGCAAGATCGAGTATAGCTGTCAAGTATATTTAAAGTTTCTCCTGTAACCTTGAAAGAAATGATCTCAGTACATCTCTCAGTTGGAGAGACAAAGCCCCATCATCTCTCTAACCAAGTGGTAATGGTGAACCCCCTCTCAACAGAGCCTCTTCCCTTCATGGTGACTCCAAGGTACACTCTTGGAATGGCATAACAGCCATGCCAAAGTCCTTTCTTTATCTCTTAGACTGTGTTCACTTTTGACCCACTGTATTCCCAGGATTGGGGAGGGAAGGATCTGTACTGTAAAGAGAATATTATCTAGTGTCACTGTGATGTGTGCACTGGGTCTTCAAGATTAGCCCCTAAAAGAAAATGATGGCAGGAAGTTAGGGGCAGTAATTCAGGACAACCTGGAGGTGGATAACAGAGGAGGATACAATAGAAATACATTACATTATGTCTGAGATCACTAAATAATAAATAACTTTCTTACGGATGACCATGTAAAAATCCCCTTCCATGGAAATGATCTTGACCCAAGATATAAGCATCCATCTCCCCCACTCTACATCTCCATGGCTATTCTGTTCTTGGAGTCTGCATTCAGTGTAGACAAAGTCCACAGAAGTGCAGCTCATTCACATCTCATCCTCTGTTCTTTGCCTTGCTTTGGAATGTGCCTAACTCCAATCCAGATATCAAGTCACTAGGTTCATATCTAGGGAATACATAAGCTGCTCCTAGCTATTCTTCTCCAAGGGCCCGTGGCCAGGCCTGTATTAAAAAGGAAGTAAGAACAGCATTCTTGCAGCTGACCTCAAGCGGAGCAGGGATCACACTAAGCTCCCATAGTATACTTTCACCCAGGTTATGCAGAAGATGGGAGTTCTTCAATTTCACATTTTCACCAACTCATCAACTCATGGTGAAAGAAATGAGGAAAGTCCTCTACTTGAAGCTAATGCACAGAGGCAACATGGACTTGACTTTGAGGCTCATGCAGAACAGGTAAATATGACCATGTTTAGTAATTGAAGCCCTCTGAAATTAATGCAGGTTCTAAATAAGATTTTTTTTTTCAATAGGAAGCTCAAAGTGACTGAAGAGAGGAACAAAATAAAAGATACTATTTTTATAATCTTGTATACATTAAAATCTGCTATTATGCACAGTGGCTTGAATGTCCTCACTAAAACTCATTTTATACTCAAATCTCCATGGTGAGAAACCAAGAACCAAGAATATATGGAATCTCCAAGAAAGGAGAGGATTTATCAGTCATTAATATATTTCATCAATGTGGTTCTGAGCCTGTGTATTCTGGCAGTAGGACTGTCATAATCAACAGTTTGCCTCAATTTGTTATCTGTGGTTTCTAGGACACAGTACAACCTCAGGACCTTCAGGGACTCCCCAACCAACAAGGAGGCCTTTACCAAATATAGGTTGCTGACCTTGGGCTTTAGAATCATGAAAGGAATAAACTGTATTCTTTGATGAATTTCTCTGTCTGTAGCATTTAGTTATAGCTATAGAAAATATAATAGTAGATGATGAGAGAAAATAAATGCATGCATGCTTATAATAGATGTAATGCATTAACATTGGTAATTTCTATATGGCAGAAATATGACATTTATTTAGCTATCTTTCTTGTCTTTATTTTCTAATTCTCAACAGTGTATTTGAATAGCTTTTATAACAGCAAAAATTTACTAAAGAAGGAAACAGGTAATAAATTTTGCCCAAGGAAAGTCTTTCTTGGTTTTTCCATTATTACAAATAACAACTCATGGCAAGTTAGAGCCAGAGGCTTTTAAAAGAAGAGCAGCTATTTGAATCCAGTGCTTCCACAAGTCACCCAGCATCTCACACTGGAATGGAATTCTGTGTCATACCAATCCTATGATCCTGATGTTTGTAAAGCAGACAGAATACTTCCATTTGCCCATCCTATAATGCTCACAAATTTACTGGCTAGAATGCTAACCAGAAGTTTAGATATATATCACACAATGCCCAAAAGGGAAATACAGAGAGGAATGGACCCTGACTGCCTATAGCCAAAGCAACAAATCTTAGTCACTGCTAGTAGACACAACAACCTACTGTCCTCCAATGGGTAGGGACAGCAATGTCTATGCAGACCATCCAATATGCAAGTGCTCACACTGTAACATACAAAAGCCTAGGGGTGTGTCTTCTCATCTCAGTAAGATACAATCAGATTGTGTGGAACAGTGTGGAATCACAGTGTGGAACAGAACTGTGTCTTCCCTCTGCTTGTCAACAAATCCCTGACAAAGGCCCATTGAGGCAGCCCCATGGCCCACCTTGAGGAAAGGCTATACCTACCCCTGCTGTCCCTGTTTCCTCCCTACTGTCCCTGTCCTCTTCCTAGCTTTCATCCTACTACCTCAAAATCTCAAATTTCATCACTGGCAATTTACTTATTAGTTACGTCTTCTTACACTATTTTTGTTTGCTTGCTCTTTTTTAATTCCTTTTCATGCTCCTTGAGAACAAGATACAGATCTGCCCTGTTTCATGACTAATTCATCTTACAGTGTCTGGTATGTTGTACAACAGTAGCACAAATGCTACGGGAGCAACCAACCACTTTTAAAAAAGGTATTTAAGGCCCACTCTGTGAGATGGAAACTGTACCTGGCAGTGCTAATGAGGCTGAGAACCTGAAGTTATATAGATCTTGATCCCTGAAGGAAAACCTACTACCAATATTCTGCTAAATAGAAATAGCAATAAAATGACTGCTAACAAGTTCTTGCTATACCCGTAGATTGGCACATTACTTAACCCTCATCAGAGAAACTTCTTCTTGTAGGAGATGTCAGTTAACACAGAGACCCACAACTGGACAGCATGCATTGGATGAGAGACTTGGGAGTGTTCAGCCCTAGATGGGATATTTATTATCACATTTCTCCCCTCAAGGCTCAGGATCCTAATGCAGAAGAGGAAGCTGAAATAATACGAGAGTCAGAGGTGGTGATGGCTTCACAGAAAATGCTGTTTTCCTTGCACATCAGAGTAGATGCATATTTGAACTCACCGAGATGGTGACAGCATGCCTGAGACCTGAACAAGCTTAAGCTACACAAAATGTTGCCATGTAAAAGGGCAACTGAACACAAAGTCCCACTCCTAGATCAGGAACTATTTGCATTTGATGGTTGCTGGGAAAGAACATGAACTTTCTTCAGTGGAGTGATACCTGGTGTCTTGACCACACTCTAGTGCAGGCTCAATGCTCAGGAGTAGTCAGCCAATGCTAACTGGACTCCATAGCTTCAAACAAACAAACAATAACATTGTAAGGATGAGTATATGAACTTAGATGTTCAGGGATCTAGGGATAGAAGGATCTTAGAGGAGTCGGGAGATGGAATTAAAAATTATCATTGCATGAAATTCTCAAAAAAATTTTCTTTGATGTCCAATAGATATAGACAGAGGAGGTTGGTGGGAGAAAAGATGGAAGCTTGCAAATGAGCAGCTATGTACCAGGTACAGTTCTAGAAAGTAAACCTGCAATGTATGGACTGTAGCTAATGGGACTTTCTTCTGTCTAAGACTGCTAAGAGCGTGGGTTGCAACTGCCCCTATCACAACAGGAAACAACATGTTATATGCTTTACTGCACCCAGCACTCACAAGTGAGATCTTCCACCTTAAGTGCTCATAGCAGGACTAAGGTTCAGATGGTAGATATCTACCTAGTATGCACGACAGCCTGTGTTTGACTCCCAGCAATATACAAACTGAATCAGGTACACACTTGCAATCTCAGAACTCAGGACATGGGAAAAGACGGCCTAGAGTCAAGATGTTCTCTACTGCATAAGGAGTTCCAGGCTAGCCTGAGCTGCATTACAGTAGATCTATCAATAAATAATATTAGATAGACAGATGGATAGATGCATGGATGTTTGGATAGATGGATGGATAGGCAGA
>JADRCD010219628.1:0-11659 GCA_019843815.1 Montemys delectorum
ACTCATGTGAACATGGAGGCAAACAGCCTTAGCTATCATTCCTCAGGTGACATCCATGCTTTTTTGAGGCAAAGTTTCTCACTAGCTTGGAGTTTGCCAAGTAGCCTAGACAGGCTGCCAGCAAGCCCCTAGGATCCACTTGCTCTGCTGCGCACCTCCCTCCACAACCCTCCGTCCCTCTCCTCCCCCAGAGACTGCAAGGATTACAAGCCTGCACTGCTGCATCCAGCTGCTGGCTTTTGCATGAGTTCTGAGAATTGAACACAGGACCTGTGTTCGAACAGTAAGCACTTGACTTAACTGGGCCATTTCCTCAGTCCTCTCTTTGAACTGTGTTTAAGTCCAGGCAGTTTTGAGGTGAAGGGGGAACCCCTTTCTTACCAGCACTTGTCTCTCCAGATTTAGTACCATCCACAGCTTCTTTCTCGTAGACTAGACTCCCAGGCACTCAGCAAACCACAGCCAGGGCCCGTGGCAGGGTCAAAATTCAATCTGTCAGAACCTCATTTCCAAGGCGGAATTCCATAAGCCAACCTGCTCTGGAAGCAGGCCCTGAGCCCAGCTCTGCATTTGTTTTCCTGTCGGTTTTGCGGCTGTTCCCTGCTATGTGTGAGGAGACTGGAGGGCCTGAGGATAAACACCACAGCGACACAGGAGGCACTTCATTCCTCTCTCTAAATCTGCACCCTGCTCCTTCTCACTAGTGCTACAATTTCCTCTGGCACTTGAGACAGACATATGTTATTTTCAGTTCCACGACTTTCTAGCACGCTGTGTCACCACACACATGGCCCAAGCCCCAGGAATATAAATACATGTGGGCGTCTGCATTTCAACCACTGGACTCACGCCACGCTTTTTTTTTTTTAATACAACATAACTCGAGTGGATTGTCATCCCAGCTGAACCATAGACAGAGTCCCCTAAAAAGAAATGGTTTCCAATCCCAGACCCTCTTCCCGCTCTCAAAGGCTCAAAGGTTCAGCCATTTCCCATCCCCACCTCTAAACCAGCAAATACTCAAATCCAGTCCAGGGTAAAAAAACAAAACAAAAAAAAAACAAAACAAAAAACAAAAAACAAAAAACAAAAACACGGAAAGAAAATAAGATATCCTTGAATAATCCTTTTATGACTCATTCACCTACAGACGAAGCAGCCTGTTCCTTAAACGCGCTGAGGTTTATGAAGACCCGCTTCCCAACAGGGCTCATTACAGCACCAAGAAAACCCACAAGGAGCTTCGGCTTCGCAGATCCTATGATAGTAAACAGGAGACAATTTGCAAATTCAAACGTGCTGGGCAGGTTGGCACCCTTTCAGCTAGCAGTGGGTTTAGGCTGAGTGCCAAGCTGTGGGAAAGGAGACTTTTTAAAGCCCACCCCTTCTGGGCCCTATCATCTGCGCTCTGTACCGCTGGCTGACTGGCACTGCAATAGAGCAGGCTCAGACTGAGCCAGATACTGATTTGTTCCCTGGATTCTGCGAGATGCTTAGATGCCCTAACACAGGATGGTGTAGAGGAAGTTGAAAACAAAACTCAGCAACTCCGGACTTCCTATGAGCTTTGTTGCCTTTTTTAAAGGCAGTGCATGGCTTCTCTAAAGTGACATCTTTCAGATACTTGGTGGCTTTGGGGATATGCATACCTTTGATGGCCTAGGGAGTTTCTCAGGTGTTCTTAAAGTGAACTTGAGGAATTAGACCTCTTGATTTGCCAGATTTTGTAGGGTCATGAGAGCAGTGAACATCTTCACTAGTCACCTCTGGCAGCTTACAGGAAGAGCTGAACCATGTCTTTTAACTCCATAATCTATTAAATAAAACACTAGTCCACAGACTGTCTCTACAAAGCCCCAGGCTGTCAATGTTTTAGGCTTCCCACCTAGTGTGTCAGTTATAACTACAGAACTCTACAATTTAAAGCTGCTAGCAAGTTATATATATATGTGTATGTGTGTGTGTGTGTGTGTGTGTGTGTGTGTGCAAGTATGTATGTGTGGATGTGGATGTCTATGTGTATGTATATGTATATGTATGTTTATGTGTATATCTGTGTATGTGTATGTATGTGTCTATATATGTATTGTATATATGTGTGTATATGAATGTATGTGTATATGTGTATATGTATGTATGCTTATGTGTATGGTTATCTGTGTATGTGTATGTATGTGTATATATGTGTATATACATGTATGAATGTGTGTATATGTTTGTGTACATATATGTATATGTGCATATGTCTATCTGTGCATGTGTATGTATGTGTGTAAATGTATGTGTATGTATGTGTGTATATGTATGTGTATATATGTGTGTATGTGTGCGTGTGTGTGTGTGTGTGTGTCTATGTGTATGTATGTGTGTGCATGTGCATATGTATGCATGTAGGTAGGTATGTATGTATGTATGTATGTATGTATGTATGTATATACTGGATTGGGGGAACAGTAAGCATTGACAAGCCATTCAGAGACACCCATCTAACTTTGGTGGCCTGCTTCTCTATTCAACCTCAGTCTCTGGCACACTAACTTAGTGGGAGATCCCATAGTGTCCAGATCTGTTGTGGAGTACTATTCAACCCTTTAAATGAAGACATTCAGACATAAGCTACCCAGAGGTCCTGAGTTCAAAACCCAGCAAACACATAGAGGCTCACAACCCTCTGTAATGGGTTCTGATGCCCTCGTCTGATGTGTCTGAATGACTATGCCTAACAGGAACAGACAGACTGTGTGATTCTACTCAGACAAGAAGACTCTGTGGAGAAAATTCTTGGAGACATAAAGGAGACTAATGATAAGAAGGATGCTGGGGCCGGGCAGTGGTGGCACATGCCTTTAATCCCAGCACTTGGGAGGCAGAGGCAAGCAGATTTCTGAGTTTTAGGCCTGCCTGGTCTACAGAGTGAGTTATAGGACAGCCAGGGCTATACAGAGAAACCTTGTCTCAAAAAACAAAACAAAAAACAAACAAACAAAAAAAAGGATGCTGGGGATGATGTGCCAAGTTTCTCTTCAGGAAGATTAAGTAATCATGCTGGTAGTTATGCAGATGTGAAAATATCTAATGTCACTGGAGTCTATGTTTAAGAATGGCTTAAGCTAAGCAGGGTCGGGCCTGGTTAGTACTTGGATGAGAGACTGCCTGGGAATACCAGGTGCTGTAGGCTTAAAAAAACAAAAAAAAAAAAAGTGGCTTGAATAATGATTTTGTGTACATTTTTACACACACAAATAAAAACAAAAGCTAACTTCTAAAGCCACCTGCCCAGTTGAATACCATATACTGGGAATAAAAGAAAATCAAAGAAGGAACTGAGGATAAGAGTTAAACAGACCCAGGAGGGGCAGCGCATCTTACTCATATTGTGCTGGAACATTTACTATTTATCTGCTTGTTAACTACTTCTGAGCTGTACCCTGCTGAGCACACCCAGCAGGAGCAGGGAGACCCAACTTCACACCTGTATGCCACATGGAAAGTCAGGTATCTTTAGTAGACAAGGACAGAGAAGTTTTGTGATAGCCAAGGCCTTTTCTGCATGTCTCTTAGCTAATGAAGTTAAGCCTGAAGCTGAAACTGGTCTCTATCCAAACACATAAGAATTCTTTTCACAAATTAATATCCCTGAAGAGATACAGGAAACCACCTCAAAATAATCTCCCAGAGTAACCAAGGGCAGAGACAGCCCGCTGTGCACTACCATACTACAACAGGTGCAGTAGGAGAGGGGAAGAGTAGAACACCATAATCTACAATCTACCATACCCAGCAGCCATGTAGCCTCAGAACTGCAACCTCTCTGCCCCCAGAGAACAGTAAGTATTACTTCCTGGATTAGAAATCAATTTATTTCCCAACCAAAGAGAGACTTTAGAAAAGCAGAGCAAGTATACTGCCTTGCACCTTCTGTTTTCCTTCTTGTTAGCTATCAGCCATCAGCTTGCTGGGTGACCCTTTGACAGCCCTTAAGATCCTGATATTCTGAAGTACTCTAAAGAAACAGACCCATGACCAAAAGATCTGGCTCAACTCTGATGCTCCCTAGAGACCAATTTGCTCCTCCCTGAATCAGTCCAATTGCTTAGAGATCTGAGCCCAGAGTTCTGCTTGACCATCCCACACTCTTCATGCAAAGGAGATATGGTCCTGGGGGCAAGAGACAGAGACACAAGTTTTCAAGTCTGCTGGGAAGGCCCTAGGGAAGGAGGGCACAAGCTCCCCTCCCCCACCCTGTGTTCCTGACTGTTCCCGATCCTGGATACATTTCCCTGCCCTGTCCCCAGAGATGTTCCATGGTTGCTTTATGAGTGAGGCTGGGGAAATCTATTAATGAGAGAGGTAATTGTTACCTCAGGGCACCAAAGGCCGATTTACAACAAGTTAATGCCTCAGATTCCAAAGGCATAAATTTCAGCTCATGCACCATAAACAACACACAGGGAAACTGTGGAGCCAGGATGACAGACATTTGGCACCAGGGGGCCATTTTCTAAGACAAGGAAGGCAGGAGTCGTTCGATTCATAGATGATATGACATCAGTAATGCTTCCTAAGCTGTAGGCATGGATGGTGCTCTGGGAACATTCTAATGTCAGAATACTTATATCAGGAGAAGGAAAATGGCAGAGTACTGAGAGCAGGTGACAGAGCAGCTTCCACCTGCTCATTTCTGACTGAACAAGGACCTTAGTCAAGGCTGTGGCATGACCTCCTGGGGGTGAGAATGGAAGGGACAGATCAGCCATGCTCTGGGAGTAATGAGAAGAAAAAAAGGAAAAAGGACAGATCGAACTAAGATTGCTCCATCTGGAGGGTAAAACAGGATCTGTTAGAGGCAAGGAAGCTTACCCCTTTTCTACCCCAGTGGGGATCTGGAGGAGGACGACGTTGGAAGCTCAGAAAAGAATTTTGGGTTTGGGATTCATCCAATTAGAGTTTCCAGAAACTACTATAAGGGCTATAAAGCTACAGTAATTTATTCCCCAAAGAAAAGAGTAAAATATCTGTATTTAGTAAGATATAAGCAGAAATACACACACACACACACACACACACACACACACACACACACACACACCATGCCTACTGCTAAACAATTCTGTTTCCAGCCTAACTCACACATCATAGCTGCCCCATGCACAACCAGCAAGCGTCCTCAGCATAACAAAGTTTCCTGCAGCCCTGGGGTCCAGGCCCCCACTCTCCCTTCAGCCACCCCGCCAGACACCTGAGGCTAGGACATAGCACAGCCCACATACTGTGCCTTTTCACTACAGTACCAACAGGCACTTGTCCCCAGTGCTCTGCCAGCCCTCACTGTGGGCCAAACAGATTTTCTGGTTCATTTAGTGACTTTTCCAACAACCCATCTCTGTTCTTTATGATTCCCAAAGCTTTGTGCATGTTCAAATATGTCAGCTCAATAAATGATACCCTGGTGTTCACTTTACTGAGGAAGAACATAATGGTCACAGAAGCAGTGACTTGTCCAAGGTCACCCAGAAACATTGGCACTGAAAATCTTGCATGACCAGGGAGAAAACCATCACCCTGTGAGAGTTTAGGCTGTGTTTGGACTGCAAGAATGGGCTTCTCTTTGTTTTCTTTGTAAAAACACAGACTTAGAACTTGGGGGGATTACATATGTCTGATCACATGTACACAGCAAACCCTCCTTTCCTGCTCTGTGCAAGGCACCAATGTTAAGAAACACCTAGGCTTCAGTCTTTTTTTTTTTTAAAGATTTATTTATTTATTTATTTTATGTGTATGAGTACACTGTAGCTGTACAGATGGCCATGAGCCATCATGTGTGTGGCTGCTGAGAATTGAACTCAGGACCTCTGCCAGCCCTGTTTGCTTCAGTGTAATTCACTGTAGCTGTCTTCAGACACTCCAGAAGAGGGCGTCAGATCTCATTACGGGTGGTTGTGAGCCACCATGTGGTTGCTGGGATCCGAACTCAGGACCTTCAGAAGAGCAGTCAGTGCTCTTACCCGCTGAGCCATCTCGCCAGCCCCTAGGCTTCAGTCTTAATTCTAGTGGCACTCCAGGATGTTTGGGTTGGGCAAGGCTGTGAACACTGATCCTTGTTTTAGAGATGAGGAAACTGAGGATGGCGCCAAGGATACCTACACATCAGGTCAGACCTGGCTCTAGATTCTAGGTGTCCAGGTCACATCACTTTGTCTCTTCCAGCTATGATGCTGCTAAGAGGAGAATCAACTCCAAGCAAAACATCCCAAACTCTCTCCTCTTCCATCTTTTCTTTTTTGTTTTTTTCCTTAGTTCAGAATGGAAGGAAGGAAGGAAGGAAGGAAGGAAGGAAGGAAGGAAGGAAGGGAGGAAGGGACAGAGGAAGGGAGGGAGAGAGGAGGAGGGAGGGAAGGAAGGGAGGGAGGGAGGGAGGAAGGAAGGAAGGAAGGAAGGAAGGAAGGAAGGAAGGAAGGAAGGAAGGAAGGAAGGAATTGACCCTACAACATTTCTACTCTCTAAAGAGTAGATATTTAAAGACAGCTGCACAGCACCATGGGAAGGACCCTCAGAGTGATTCCAGGGTCTTGTTCTTCCTCCCAAAGGGACCTTTCACTGGAAGAAATGCTCCTGTGAAGCAGGCAAATGGGGTCCAGAAGAGGCCAGAGTGAGTTGCTCAGGTGCCCTTCTGAAATGGCTTCTCCAAGGTACCACTGGGAGCTTCCTCCAGGAAAGTCAGAGTGAGCTTCTAGCCCCTTGTATGCTAGAAGCTCAGGTGCAGCAAATTCATTTAAATGGCTACCACATCAGTAACATTTATGGAAGACTCCACCAGTCAACTGTCTTATTCACTGACTGCAGGAGGCCAACACCTCTTCAATGGGACTTCGGTAAAGAGAAAACCATCAGTGTAGCAGCATGAACCTTCTGGCCTACATTTGTTTCTGAATGGTATTGCTTACTTAAAGAAATACCTATTTAACCAGATTCTAATGAAATTCTAACCATGTCAACAAAAGGGCCACACACACTTCTGCCAGGATGGCCAGCCAGTCAGATCTCTAGTTAACTGGGAAGAACCTGAGACCCAATTCTGCAAGCGATCAACTGGCAAGAATCCTTTCCCAGGAATTAGTAGGAATGAGGGATGAAAGGCAGGCAATAGCACTTCTGTGCCATGAAGAAGAGGCCAGCTTGGGGAATACAGAAGTATATTGCAGAAACAGAGCAAAGACAACAAAGAATGGTGATATCGTTTAAACCCTGGCTGCATTCTGGCTGGCCTGAAGCATTCTACATGGTGCGGCATGGCTGGCATTGGCATTGGCAGAAGCCTCAGTGGACTGAACTGGTGGTGCTTGACCCACATTTGCCATGCTGATCACCCACAGATGCATCCTTACCTCCTCCTAAGCTTTCTGCACAGAGCTCTCAGGTCCCAGATCTAGGCAAGGGCTCAGCTGGCTGCATGTCCTCCCTTGCAGGGAATGCACCACCACTCCCTGAGTTGAGTAGCACCCAGGCATTCCTTTGCTCCTGGGTATTGAAGTGCAAATTCCTAACAAGTGGGCAAGGATATGGAAGAGAATGTAGCCAGGTGTCACCTTGTAACTTCTTGAAGTTACCAGGTTCCCATAAAAGGTAATGACTTCGCCATTAAATTTTCATACCGACATCATTCTTAGAGTGCTTATTGATGGGAAGATTTGACTTTGCTTGATTTATATATATATATATTGTAATTCTTGGTATGTTTCAAATGCTGCTGTACTGTCTGGTATATAACTACATACCCAGCAAGGATTTTCTGCCATTTTGTAAGTTGTCTGTTTCTTGTGCTTTGTAGAACTTTTAGATTCATGAAGTTCTATCTGTCAATCCTTCCTTCTGGTGCTGTTGGACTCCTTTTCACAGGGCCTTGCCTATGCCTGAGTGTGGAAAAACATTACCTCTATGCTTCCTCTGCAGTCTCAAGGTTCCAAGTGTTTTATTAAAGTCTTTGGTACACTTCAAGTTGTTTTTTGTGTAGGGTGTGAGATTTAGATCTAATTTCATTTATGCTGCATTTGGATATCCAATTTTCCCAGTAGCTCCTGTTGGAGGGGCAGACTTTTTACTGATGTACTCTTTGACGCGTTTGACAAATGCTGAGTGGCTGTAGCTATGTGCTTATTTCTAGACCCTCTGTTCTATTTCACTGGTCTATGTTCTGGTTTTGTGCCAGCATCTGCCATCTTTGGCACTATAGTTCTGTAGTATAATTTGAAACCAGGTATTATGATACTCCAGTGCTGCTCTGCTCAGAGTTACCTTGACAGTACAGGGTCTTTCACAGTACTATGAAAATTTTAGGGTTTTTTTTTCTTTATTTTTGAAAGAGTATCATTAACATTTTGGTGGACATGTCACTAAGTCTGTAAAGCAGACCACTTTTCAGTAATATAGCCATTTCCTCAACATTACTTCTACGAGTCCTGAACATGGATGGGCTTTCCTTCTTCTAATGACTTCCATGATTTCTTTTTAGTGTCTTACTTTCTTCTTGAAGTTCTTTACTTCAATGGTTAGGTTTATCCCCTCAACATTTTTAAGGTACTTTGGATGAGACATTTTTCCAGATTTCTTTCTTGGTAAGTTCATTATTGATGGATATAAAAGCTATTGATTTGTATCCTGATACATTACTGGAAATATTTAAAGGTTTTCTGGTGGACTCTTTGGTGTCTTTTAAACAGTAACATCATCTCTTCTCAAACAAGTGTCATATGACTTCTTTCCCTTGACATTGTTCCAGCTAAGACTTTGAGTATTAAATAGTAGTGGCTCCTTAATTGAGTTCTGATTTTAAAGGATTTTCTGGGTCTTGTTGTTTAGGGCTTGTCATACATAACCATTTATCAGTTTGGGATATGTTTTTTCTATTCCTAATTTCTTCGATACTTTTATTATAAAGAGAGTTAAACTTTGTCATACACCTTTTCTTCACATATTAAAATGGTCATATGATTGTTGTCATTAAGTCTACTTACATGTTGAGCTGCAGTTGCTGTTTTCGATATGGTGACCCTAACTTTCATGCATGGAATTACATCATTTTGGCTCTACTGTATGATTTCCTTGATGTATTCTTATGTTGATAATTTTTACACTTATGTTCATTAGATAAATTGGTCCATAACTTTCTGTAGGCATAAACTTTTTGCAACTTAAGGGTTCAACCTCTTCTCTAGCCTACCACTTAGCAGAAGTAGTGGAAGGGAAGTTATTAGGATATGGGGAAAGTGGACCTGTTCAGCAATAGTTCCTTGGGAGCAAGTTAGGTCATTAGTAGCAGCTCAGTCCAATACCAAACACCAAATAGGACTCTTCAGCTGTACGCTAGTCCTCTAGGCAGCCACCAGGCATGAACCAGCAGCTTCAGTCCAGTCCTCTAGGCAGGCAGACACCAGGTACAATCTGGCAGTTGTAGTTCAATTTTTAAGAAACTGAAAGGCTCACCAGCTGGCTTGAGGTGAGGCTGCTAAAGGGGCAAGCTGCCATAGGAGCCTCAGGAGCTCAACAAGGCTATATAAGGCGAACCTATACATGCACATCGTTAGCAAAGAATATCAAGGGGGGGAGCAAGCCAAAGCAATACTCAGTGCTCATCTCCTACTGTCCATGGGATCATACATACACTCCTGCATCCTATGTCTTTTCATGTGTTTGCTATAGCAAAACATCCTTTCACCTGTGTCTGCTTCAGGAAAACAATCTTTCACCTGTCTGCTTTAATAAGACATCCTTCCACCTGTGTGCCCCAGCAAAACATCATTTGATGTAATTAACTTTTCAAAGAGACTAGAAGTTTCCATTTCAACTTTCTTTTTCATTTTGCCTTTATCTGGCTTGTATATTCAGTTAATTCTGGTTTAATGGAATGCATTTGCTAATGTCCCTCTACTTTCTGTTTTGTAGGACAGTCAGAGAAGCAGTGACATTAAGCACTTCTTGGAAAGTTTGGTAAACATTCTCCCCTCAATCCATTTAGTCTTTTGCTTTTCTGTGGAGATGTTGGTGTTTCAATTCTATTGTTTTTTATGGGTCTAAGTTGCTTATATCATCTTAATTTAATTTTGGTAGGTCATATATGCTTAAAGATTCACGTGCTTCTTCTAGATTTTCCCAAAGATTTTTTTTTTATATTTTTTAACAAATATCCCCCAATAATCCTCCAGTTTTTGCTGGAGTCTATTGTAACTCCTCCTCTTCTTCTCTAGTTATACTAACTTAAGACTCCTTTCTTTTGGTTTGTTGGAGAGCTTTTTGTTTGACTTATTGTGTGTGCTTTGCTCTTCGTTAATTTCTGCCTTTTGTCTGCTGGTTTGGTTTCATATGTTCTTGTGCTTCTAAGAGCTTGAGGTGCACTGTTGGGTTATTTATTGTAGATATCTGGATTCTTTTCATTTATTTTAACATATAAGCACTTGCCACTGTAAACATTCCTCTTAGAGCTGTCTTGGATACATCCTTGGAGTTCAAAGAAGTTGTGTTGTCATATTAAATTCTAAATGTTTTTATTTTCCTCACAGATTTGGCCAGTGACACATTCCTCATATAAAATCAGACTTTTTCATTTTTCAAGTCACTCTGTGGTTGCATTGGTTTCTTCTGTTGTTGATTTCCAGCTTTAGCCCACCATGATCTAGTAATACCAAAGGAATAATTTCAATTATTCTATATTTTTTATTTTTAAATTATGTGTGTGTGCACATGCAAGCAGGTATGAGTACAATAATGTGTTTTTCCACAGAGGTCCATGGTTTCAAATGTCCCAGAATTAAAGTTACAGGTGATTATGAGCTACCCAATATGGATGCTAAGAACTGAACTTCAGTCTCTGACAGCAATACATGATATATTTATATATATATATATATATATATATATATATATATATATTTCTTTTTTTTAATTAGATATTTTCTTTATTTACATGTAAATTTTCCCTTTCCCAGGTTCCCCTCCAAAAAACAAACAAACAAACAAAAACAACAAGAACAAACCCCTTTTGCCTCCCCCCTCCCCATGCCTGCCACCCCACCCTCTCCCACTTATTGGCCCTGGCATTCTCCTACACTGGGGCACAGAACCTTCACAAGGCCGAGGTCCTTTCCTCCTATTGATGATCGAAGTTTGGAATACAGGAAGAACGACCCACAAACCACAAGAAACTTAAGGAGAAGGAAGACCAAAAGGTGGAAATTTCATTCCTTCTTAAAAAGGGGAACCAAACACCCACAGAAGGAGTGGCAGAGATTAACTATGGAGCAGAGACTGAAGGAAGGACAAGCATATAGCTATCTCCTGAGAGGCTCTGACAATACCTGACTAATACAGATGTAGAGGCTCACAACCATTCATTGAACTGAGTACACGGTCCCCAATGAAGGAGTTAGAGAAAAGTTCTATGGAGCTGAAGGGTTTGCAGCCCCTTAGGACGAACAATACATTTATCTTTTTAAGGTTCCTTTTGTAGATATGGTCAAAGCATTTGATTGAAAGACAGTGGTGAAGAAACTTAAAAATATCATTTACATATGCACAATGCAATGTTTCCATTACAACAATTTACATATGCATAATAAAATGTTTCCGCTACAATCTTTTCTTCTTTACTGCCTTGCTTCATCAC
>JADRCD010219629.1:7270-23037 GCA_019843815.1 Montemys delectorum
TCTCTCTCTCTCTCTCTCTCTCTCTCTCTCTCTCTCTCTCAGGCAGCTAGGAGGAGGATCTCTTCTCCACTGGATAGAGCCCAAGCATAGGAGAAGACCTCCAAAGCCCACCCCCACAGTGACACACTTCCTCCAATCAGGCTATACTTTTTCCACTAAGGCCACACCTCCTAATCTTAGCACTTCCCATGGGCCAAGCGTATTGAAATCACCACAAGCATAAAGAAGCTGACCGAGCGTCTCCAGCCCAACATGACTAGCATGGGGTTCATGCCATGGACCCTATTTTACTCTTAGTCACTCCCTCATCATATTTTCCGATTAACTTGATTAGTTTCTGTTGGTTCCTGCTCTTCCTGCAGACTGCAAATCCCAGGATCCAATTACTGCTTAAGAAAGTGACTTAAGAAAGGGAAAATTATTCCCTGGCTTCCTTAAGTAGGTAGTCCCAATTTATTATTTGTTCATTTTGCCCTTGATTCTTCACAGCATCTCCCACACTAGTGGTGTCACTTAAAACCAAACAATAAGAACAACAAAAACAATAACAGGAAAACATTCTTGAGTCAAAGTTCATCTCCTTCATTTACATTGCCACTCCATCTGATTCGTTGCTCATCATTACTTTCATCACACAAAGCACAGTGCTTGGCACATAGAGAACTCTACGTGTATCAGTTGAATGAGGAGATATGGCTCCCAAAGGTAAGTTAAAATTCACCATTAAAACAAACAAGCAAGACCAAAAGTAACGAAGGCAGAGATAGATCGAGAAGGCTGAAAGCTTCCTACTACATTGTGAGCCTCCTCTGTGCCAAGACTAGCTTTTGATCGAGTTGGTATCTTTCTGGTACAATGTCTGACTGTTTTCCTATTTCCCTGAACACATACAAGTGTCTGTTGCAACAAGAGATTATCAGGAGGTCTGTTTCCCAGAACCAAATCGAGTTTCCTTAGGCCCAGCATCTACTGATAACCCACTGGCAAGTTTTTCTAATTTAGAGCAACCCCCTTCTGCTCCCAGATGTCAAGAGGACAGCTTTGAGCTATAGCAACCCTCCATCCCAGCCATCAGGCTTACCCTGTTGAGGATCTCTTGCCAAGGAATGCCTGAAAATCACAGAGCCAACCTCAGCTTTCACAGGCTGTGAAACCCATATCTAGCAACATGACAGGGCCAGACCCTGCTGCTGAGATCAGGGGGAGCTGACCTGCAGATAAGGAAGTGACACTCCTGATTCCATCTCCTGTGCAGTGGATTTCTGGGAGCACAGGGCTTCTGAGCATCATACTCCAATGATGAATTCTAAGGCATGGCAACTTTAAGGACTGTTTTGTTGTTTTCTGGGAAAATGCTGAGCTTTGTTCAAATGAGATTCAAGCCAACTTGAAAGGTGGAATGTGCTAGTCGTCAATGTCACGACCAATGAAAACAAGTTTCCACATGCTGTAATATCTACTGTGCATGCTTCTATTTTGAAGTGGAGGGTGGGAGGCGTTGAGTGGAAGATAAGAGGGAAGCAGGGAAACACAGAGGAAGCAGAAAGAAGAGGGAGAGTCAGAGGAACAATGAAGGGGAAAGGCTTCTTATTTGGAGGCTTTTATTTTATTATTAAATTCTGACACCAGGAAGCTCTATGTGCCTGGTAGCCCATTCTCTCCTGCTGAAGCCTGAAGGCAAACCGAGATGCTGTGTCAATTACAAAGAAAATCAATGAAGATGCTGTTTGGGAGTCCTTTTGCCATTCCGCACGGATGGTATCCTCCACTCTCTAGCACTGATTCATTTACTTTCATCCTCTCTAGGGGAGGCTGACATATTGCTGCTGTGAAGAATCTGAAGTGAAATCACCTTTGTCTCTTCCTTGTCCCTCTGAGCAGTTTGGTAAAGGAGCATCACATGACCTGGTTGGGACTATAGGTCAGAAGGGTAGGATCTCATTAAGCCAGCCTTAGGCTACCCTTCCCTTGACCAGCCTGGCTTCTGCTTACCCTGGGTGCCCCAGACCCATCAGGCTTCCAGAGCTGAGAATCTTCATGAATTTCCACACTGGCCCTTCTCCATCCCATATCTGTCCATCCCTAAACTAGTGCCTACTCCAGAGCTAGTCTCTTCCTGAGTCAACAGCTTTGAAAACAGAACCTTCTGGCAAGATAAACCCATCTCCTGTGCAGGTCCTACCATGCTAAAACTCAAGGAAAAGGAATACAAAGGGGACAGCTGGTAAAAATTCAACCACTGGCAGGTGAAATTACACAAAACTGAAATAATATGAGTAACAGAAAAATTATTTCTAGAGTAGTTCCCTAAGACAGTGAAATACATAATGTTCATTAAAGATGCTACAAGATTGCTGTCATGGTTTGTATATGCTTGGTCCAGGGAGTGGCAATATTTAGAGGTGTGGCCTTCTTAGAGTAGGTGTGTCACTGTGAGCATAGGCTTTAAAACTCTCATCCTAGCTGCCTGAAAGTCACTTTTCAACTAGCAGCCTTCAGATGAAGATGTAGAACACTCAGCTCCTATTGCACCATGCCTGCAATGGATGCTGCCATACTCCTGCCTTGATCATAATGGACTGAACCTCTGAACCCTTAAGCCAGCCCCAATTAAAGGTTGTCCTTTATAAGAGTTGCCTTAGTCAGAGTGCCTGTTCACAGCAACGAAACCCTAACTAAGACAATTGCTGAGTTTAAGAATGCAGCCACCTGCTTGTGAGGTTGAACCTCTTTGATTTGAGCAAGTAATGCCCTTCTCCTTTGGTCCTACGTTCAACTTTAAGCATTTCTAAGAAAGCAAAGGCTTCAATCCCCATGTTAGTTTCTAACTAGCACTTCAGCACTTTCACACAAGCTAGATTAAAGTGACAGAAACATTCTCTTCTAGTTCTGGGGTGCCAGAAATCTAGATATGTCAATAGGACTGAATTCTTTCTAAGCGACCGTTTTCATTGCTTTTTCCCCTTTCTAGGAGCTTCCAGCATCTTTGCTTCAGAACTTTTTTCCATCTTAAAGAAGCAGAGACTTCTCCAACCCCTCTCCCATTTTCTTCCATCTCTCTCTTCCCTCCTTCTGCTTCTCCAACTCTTTCTTTTGTTATATCTCCTTCTCTGTCCCTGCCCCTTAATGGGGACCCGGTGGTTACACTGGGCTCCCCCACTCTCTCTGCTTCCAAAGGCTTTAACCGCACCTGTAAACTCAACCTTTTTGCATGTAGGGAAACAGAGTCACTGGATGAAAGGTTTGCCTCGTGGATACAAGGGAGGCATTTTCCTGTCTATCATTTTTTTTCTTAGCCTTCTAGTATGATGAATGACGTAATCAGATTTGTCCTGGATAAATGACTGGAAGAAATGTGGGGAGCTATTAAAAACTGGGTAAGAGGAAACTGTAGTACAAAACGGGGATAAAAGTGTAGAGTTGAGAGGCAAGACTGGTGCAGTGTTCATCCCAAAGGCTTACTCCCCGTCCTTCCGAGAACATGGCAAGGTTTTTGATTATGGTAGTGCTTGCATAATTCCCATGGCTTTGCTATGATCTCTGCTTAGACAAAGCTCAGGTGTGAAAAAGCTGGATGGAGTAGGTTTAGCTTCACAAATGCCTCTCAGGCTCACTGGTCCATCTGTGGCTTGTTTTTGGGACCCCTTTCCTCCTACTGGTTTGCTTCATCCAGTCTTAATACAAGGGGTGGTGCCAAGTCTTACTGCAACTTGATATGTTATGTTTGGTTGATATTAATGGGAGGCCTGCCCTTTTCTGAATAGAAATGGAGGAGTAGTGAATAAAGGGGTAGAGGGGAGGTGGGGGGATTAGGAGGAGAGGAGGGAAGGGAAATTGATGTTAGAAAATAAACATAGATAGATAGATAGATAGATAGATAGATAGATAGATAGATAGATGAGAGATAAATGATAGAGAAGAAAAGAAAACCTTGTGTGCACATGTAGTCAGATTTCTCAACTACAGGAACTGATGGGAAAAGCAATATTCAAAGAGAAAATGGCTAAAGAGTTGATGAGAGATGACAAGTCCTCCTCTAGAAAGCATGCACCAAGTGCCAAGAAAAAGAAACAAAGATAAATCTCCATTTAGACATTAAATGGTGACACTGCAGAATGTTATAGATAAAATCATAAAAGCCATGAGAAGGACATAGGGAAAAAGATTACCCAGAAAGAAATGTTCATTAAACTGAACTCAATCTTTCCATCAGAAAAATCACACATGTGTGGATGGCAAAAGACAACTAAATAGTATCTTCGAACTGTTGAGAGACGAGGTGATTTTAAATATATACATGTGTGTGTGTGTATTTGTGATATATTGATTTTATATACATATATTATATATATATGTATGTGTATATATATACATATATTATATATATGTGTGTGTATATATATATATAATGTTCTTCTACCTATTCAGGAATAAAGACAAAACAAGGCATTTTAAATACATTTTATAAGAACTACCTTTTGTATACTTTTGCACACATTCTCCACCTTTAAATAGAAAAACGAGAAGTCACATTACACACAAGGAGTGAGTGCTCCAATAAACCCAGAAACTGTGGAATAGATTGGTAATTTTCCTAGCTATCAACTACAGTCAGCCAAAAAGAATGGTCATTTTGTATTTTAAAAGACAAAACAGCATTGGATCTGGGGAGATGGTTCAATTGGTCAAGGGCTTGCCGGACAAAAAGTAGAACCTGAGTCTAATCCCTGGAACTCAGATAGAAATGCTGGGCACATAAGTATGTGCCTGTAATTCCAGCTATGGAAAACCAAGTCAAGGGCTTGCTGGCCAGCCAAGTCTAACCAAATCAATGAGCTCCAGGCTAATGAGAGATCCTGTCTCTAAACAAACAAACAACAAACAAACAAACGAATAAGGTATAGGCTGATTGATTGAAAAGGACGCCCTAGATCCACCTCTGGCTTCCTTACCAGCACCTGTACATGCATAAGAAAACACACACACACACACATACACACACACACACACACACACACACACACATACACACGCAGAGAATGAGAGAGAGAGAGAGAGAGAGAGAGAGAGAGAGAGAGAGAGAATGAGAATAAAGGGAATATAGGCTGAATAGTCCTAATTCTAAAGTTTAAAATCCAAAATGCTTCAAATGCAGGAACTTTGGAGTACAGATATGAAGCTACATGTGAAAAATCTTACATCTAACCTCATGTGACAGATCATAATCAAAGCACAGTCACACTAATAAATTGTATAAAATTCCAATCAGGTTATTGTATTAGGAATATATGAAAGACAAAGTTTTCATTTGGACTAGGATCTCATCTACAAGATACACACGCACATACACACACACACACACACACACACACATATATATATTTGTATTTACATATACATGCACATGTGTGCATGTGTGTGTATGTGTGTGTCTCTCTGTGTACAATATTCCAAAATCTGAACAAATACAAAATCTAAAACCATTTAGGGTCCTGAGCATTTTGATAAGAACTACTTAATAAATACAACTAGTGATCAGGGTAGACAACTTGAAAATCATAGCAACTGATAAAGAAAATACTGAAATTATCCAGAGTCGAGCACCCGCAGATAACACTGCTGTCTCCATGGACTCAGCCTCCATGATGGACACCCTATGCCACTGCAAATTTCTCTCTAGATGACCTTCAATTGCATGTGCTTTTGTATGGATACAGCCATCTTACCTGTTGGGTTCTTTCTGCAATCACTATTTTCCATAATGTGCTATAAATATCCTCATCCACTCCTCTCTGTGAGAGCTATTATTCTGTTGAGCCAGACCCTTGCAAAGGCTGTCATAGAATATTGTAACTACTGTCACAAAATCTGACCTTTTGGTGAAGATGGACCATTACAATACCCTTGAGGCATCTAGGGAGTGCAAATAGTACTGAGTTGGGTGGCTAAGATGGAATCTGCCTAATGCTAGCCCATCCATTACTATTTACAACCTCCAGACCTAACCTGAGTGCCACATCCTGGGCTCCAATTCAGCCAAGTAAGTCCACCTAATCTTATCCCACCTGTACCCTGCTCCCAATACCCAGACATATCCTTGGTTGTACATCCTAGTCCAGTGAGCCCTGACTGTGCCATTCCCAACCTCCAGCCTTGGTACCAGTTGCATTCTTCAGTATACCAGCCCAGGCTACTGAACTGGTTTGATCCAAGTCCACTTGCAACCCATAACCAAACTCAAAGCCTAGCCTGGGCCACACGTGTGCTGGTTCCGTCTGGTGAGACCATATATACTAGTCTGCCTGTGCTACCCACTGTGCCAACTACTAGGCTTTCCCAAGATACACTAACCAATTTTGTTGAGTCTGATGGATCTTTGCCCACCCATACTATATACGATTACCATGCTTAGCCAGGTTGCACACCCTGTGTGCTGGTCCACACTCTTAAATCCCACTGTTAAATCCTTGTTCTCCTGCACTGCATCCAATGTCCAAGCTTGAGCTGATATGCACATCTGTCTGCTGGACCAGCCTGCTGAGTCCCTGGAACCTCTTCTGACCCTGACACCCCTTAGTTGTATAAACTGTACGATGTGCTAGCTGGCTGAGTGATGCTAGCACACTTGTGCCATCCTCATAGTCACAGGAATTACCACAGCTTGCATGCCAGCCATTTGCATGCTTTCTTGCTTAAGACTGAATTGTAATCACCCATATTCCTCCAGTGGAAAATCTACACTGGACCCTCCGAAGGTGTGCTCTGTCAACTCCTGATTCCTGATCTGCAATAATCCAAACCAACAAAACAAAATTGCCACTCAACAGGGGCCTCTTCAAGTCTCACATAAGACACACAACCAATAAAAAGAAATCCATGTGTCCAAGTATTATAATAAACATACAAATGATATGAAAAGCCAAGAAAGCAAGTATGCTCTTCCTAAACTTTGCCAATCTTATAGAAATTGCTTTAATGGCAATTAGCTATATGAATCCCAGTCCACAGACCATATAAACAAAAACACAAACTTCATCAAAGTATCAAATGGCTTGAAAAAGACACCAGGAAAAGAGCTCAAGGGACTTAAATAGAATAGCAACAAATGACTGAAAGGGACCTAAGAAAGCACATCATATTTCTGAATGGAATGGTGAAGACAATTCATGATTTGAAAACAGTAAGAAGATGGAAATATTGAAATACTCTTAAGCTGTAAAAAAGATAGAATTGAAAATATGCACTAATCCAAATAGAAAACTCTGGGGAAAGCATTACCAATACTACATGATCCATTGATCATGTAGAGAATAGAATAACAAGGATTTAAGATCAAATAGAGGAACTGGACCTCTCATCAAATAATATGGAAAAATATAAATGGAACATTTTGGAACTATGGAATAACATGAAAGATCAAATGTTTAAATTATAGGTATGGATGAAGTCAATGGCACAGAACAGATCTTCAAGAGGATCATAGAAGAAAATGTCCCCAAACAAAGGAGAGATGTTAATACAGATATTAGAAACACAGAGAACACTAAATAGGCAAGCCAAAAAAAAAAAAAGAAGAAGAAGAAGAAGAAGAAGAAGAAGAAAGAAAGAAAAGAAACTCCCCATGGCTTATTATAGTTAAAACATACAGAATGTACTGAAAGATGCAAGAGAAAAACACAAGTTGCATATACAGGAAAAGCTATTAGAATAACAGTTCATTTCTCAATGGAAACTTTAAAAGCCAAAAGAGCCTGAAACAAATGTATTCCAGAAGCCAAGAGCACAGAAGCCAACCTAGACCTACCAGCAAAACTACCTACCATAACTGAAGGAGAAAGAAAGACTTTCCCTGACATAAACAGGCTAAAAGAATTTATGTCCAGCACACCATGCCTACGGAGAATACTGAAAACAAGACTTTGAAATGAAGGGAAAACTGAGTATAATCAAAAAAAATATAAGAAGAAAAGAAATGAAGCCATAATTAATGAAATGCAAAATGGGACTAAGAACACAAACAGAAAAAAATGAAGGCTGTCAACACAATCTTTCAACAGTAAATAAATATTAATGACCTCAACTCCCCTATCAAAAGACAAGCTACTTGAATAGATTAAGAAACAAAATCCTGCCCCATTATGGTGCTGCCTCTAAGCTTGCCTGTGGGGCTGTTAACAGATTCACTTCATTTTAGGCAGTTGGACTAAGGGTCTCAGTTCCTGTATGACTTTGATCCAAAGTCACATCAAGCTCCTTGCTGATATGGCTGGAGAGTCAGGAGTCTGCTTCAAGTATTGCAGCCAGACAGGGAGCCTCTTGACTAGCCAGCCAAATCTGCAAGGAATTCTCTTGTTTTTCTGACCCTATCTTCTACCTCCCCACACTTTCTACCTTACACCTCTCCTTAGAGCTTTCCAAATGCAATAGGCACTCAGGGGTTCTATACTTACTCCTACTAATTATTTAACCTAAAATGTTCTTTCTCCAAATTGGATGGCTCAGCTGCTCATCTCCTCACCTTCTAGGGACCAATCTATAGAGAGAATATCTTGTGTATTGTATGGATGCATCATCTGTCAATTAAAATACCTATGGCCTAAGTCTTAGGCAGGAAATGGGAGGTGGGGCATCCAGGAGGAGAAAGGATTCTGGGAGAGAGCCAGGCAGGAGGTTCAGGGAAGATGTGAGGAGACAGACACATGGTAACCAGAATAAGTAACCAGCCACATGGCAGACTGTAGACTAGAATAAATGGGTTATCTTTAGTTATGATCTTGTTAGAGTAGAGCCTAGCTATATGGTCAAGGTATTCGTAAATATATTTTGAGTCTGAGTCTTATTTCTGGGAACATGGGGCAAGGAGGCAGAACCAGGCCTAACTTCAACAGCTGTCCATAAATATTAAGTTGTGAGGGAAAAGTGAAAGAGCAAAACCCTCATCCCTGGTTGGTACTCCCACCTACCCCTCAGCTTCCATTTTCTCCATTGCTTATTGTCATCTGACATCGCACACTGTTGTCTATTTGTCATGTTGTCGATTTCTGGCTGTACACTCAAAGCTCTGTGGATCTGAGATTTGCTTCTGCTCTGAATACATTCCTGGCTCCAGGAAGGGCAGCTAGCAAATAGCAGGCACTCAGGAAATACTATTTACTGTGATTTAGA
The DNA here is from genome assembly GCA_019843815.1 of Montemys delectorum. NCBI lineage: Eukaryota > Metazoa > Chordata > Mammalia > Rodentia > Muridae > Montemys > Montemys delectorum. The sequence continues at coordinate 16,436 of JADRCD010219629.1, forward strand.
CAATATTTTATAAACTAAAAATTTCATGAATGCATAACAAAAAATAGAAAGAAAGCCTGTCTTTCCATTATCTAAAAGCAATTCGTCTTACTTCAAAATTAGCATCCTTATTAAACTAAAAAATGGAAGAAAGTACTCAAAACATGTGGAGTGAGAAAGCAAGTGGGTATCTCTACCTAATATCTGACAACACAGATTTCAAACTAGGACGAGTTAGAACATATAAAGGACCCTTCATTCTCATCATTACAACAATTTTTTAAAAAAAGATTTATTTTTATTATTATATGTAAGTATGTGTAAGTAGCTATCTTCAGACACACCAGAAGAGGGCATCAGATCTCTTTACAGATGGTTGTGAGCCACCATGTGGTTGCTGGAATTTGAACTCAAGACCTTTAGAAGAACAATCACTGCTCTTAACAGCTGAGCCATCTCTCTAGTCCCTCATTACAACAATTTGCCAAGAAAACACTAAAATCCTAAGCATATATGCACCAAACTGTGACACACCCAATTTTGTTTAAAAAGGAAAGGAAGGAAGGAAAGGAGGAAAGGAGGGAGAGAGAGAGAGGAGAGAGAGAAAGGAGAGAGGAGATGGAGAGAGAGAGAAACCATACTGCTGGACCTGATAAGCCTCAGCTCAGAAATAGCAAATTTCAATGCCCAACTTTCTCCAATAAAAAGATTACCTGGACAAAATATAAACAGAAACCTCTGGATTAAACCATAGCCATACATTCTACTCAGCAGCTCATGAAAGCTTTTCTAAAATAGACCACATACTGAGACACACACCCACACCCACCCACCCACACACACACACACCCTTAACAAACCCAGAAAATTTTTAAATTGCTCTGTGTATCCTATCTGGCCATAATGCAATAATGCTTGAAGTCAGAAGCAATGTACAAATATATCATAATTACCTGAACTTATGAAAAGTAAGTAACATATCATTTAATGATGAATGGGCCAAAAAATTAACAAGAGAAATAAAACTTTTTATGATTAAATGAAAATAACAACACCACATAACAAAACCTCATAGAAACATTAAAAGCAGTCTTAAGAGGGAATTTTATAGCTCTAAGCACCTACATTAAAAAGGTGCAAATAAATAACTTAATGGTGCAACTCAAAATTTGGAAAAAGAAAAATAAACCAAAAGCAAATTAAGTAGATGGGTAGAAATAATTAAACTTGGAACAGAAACTAATTGAAATGGAAACAAAGACAACAATTAGTAGACTTAAGAAATCTAAGAGCTTATTCTTTGAGAAGATAAACTAGATTGGCAGACCCTTAACCCAACTAATCAAAAGAAAGAAAAAGATGACCGAAATTAGCAGAACCAGAAATAAATAGAGAAACATTACAACAGGTACCAAAGGAATTCAGAATGTTGCAAGAGAATGTTTTTAAAACCAACACTCCACTAACTTAGAAAACTTAAAAAAAGAAAAATGTCTAGATTAATCCAAAGTTGAACCAAGAAGTGATCAATGACTTAAACAAAACCACAACAAACAAGACTATTCAAACAGTAATAAAATTTCTTCCAAATTAAAAAAATGCCCAGGCTCAGACAGATTCACAGAATAATTCTAAGACTTTGAAAGAAAATCTACAACTAATATTCCTGAAATTACTTTTAATAAATGGTTTTCTCTTACATTTTGAAATTATAAGATAATTATATAATTTCCCCTTTTCTTTTCCCTCCTCCAAACCTTCTCATATACCACCCTCTTGCACTCTTTCAAATCTATGGCCCCCTTTTTCATTAATTATTTACACATATGTATATGTGTACATATAATTTTAATATATGTATTTTTAAGGAAACAGAAGGAACACTTCCAAACTCCTTCTATGAAGACAATAATACCAAAAAAACAGCTAAAGACACAACAAAAGAAAACTACATGTCAATATCTCTCACGAATATAGTTGTAAAAATCCTCAATTCAATACTTGCAAGTTGAATGCAGGCATCTATCAAAAAGGTTGTCCACCATGATCAAGTTGACTTCATTCTGTAAGTGCGGGGATTCTATTAATATATATAAGTTAATAGATGTAGTAAATAATATAAATGGACTTACAGACAAAAGTAGCATGATTATCTCAAAAGATGTAGAAAAGGGGCTTTGGCAAACTCCAAAACTCCTTTGAGGTAAAAGTTCTACCTAAAAGAGAATAGAACTGGAAGGAAGATATTTAAATACGATAAAGGGCATATGTGACAGTCCCACAATCAAAACCATCCAAAATGGAGAAAACCCAGAAACCATCCCATTAAAGTGAAATAAAGCAACAAGATATGGCTGCCCACCATCACCACACCTTTTAAACACAATACTTGAAACATAGCTAAGTACTAAGGGAAAAGAAGAAAACTAAAGGAATACAACTGGGGAAAGAAGATATCAAATTATTATTTGCAGATGATATGTTATACATAAGAGACCAACAAATCAAAATTCTACCAAAAAAAAAAAAAAAAAAAAAAAAAACCTTCCAGAAATGAACAACATCGACAGCAAAGCAGCATGACCCAAAATTAACTTACAAAAATAAGCGGCTGTTCTATATAACAATAGCAAGCATGCTGAGACAGAGATCATGGTAGCCTCAAAACTAAAACCAATAAAATATGAAAAAATAAATAAATCTACCAAGGAAGGAAAAAAAAAAAAAGAACTCTACAACGAAAACATTAATTCTCTGAAGAAAAGGGTTGAGTAAGACCTCTCATGCTCATGCATTGGTAGAATTAATATTGTGAAAGTGAGCATTCTATCAAAAGTAGTTTAACAATCTTGATTTTTAAAAAATTCCTAGGCTGGCAAGATGGCTCAGTGGGTAAGAGCCCTGACCGCTCTTCCAAAGGTCCTGAGTTCAGATCCCAGCAACCACATGGTGGCTCACAACCACCCATAATGAGATTGGATGCCCTCTTCTGGTGCGTCTGAAGAACAGCTGCAGTAAATTATGCCTGAGTGAGCAGGGCCAGGGTGAGTGGGGCAGGAGTGAGCGGGGCTGGCAGAGGTCCTGAGATCAACAGCACCCATACACATGATAGCTCACGGCCATCTATACAGTTACGGTGTACTCATACACATAAAATAAATAAAATAAAAATAAATCTTAAAAAAAGAAATTCCTCTGACTTCTTCACAGAGAGAGAAAACCTTTTAATATGGAAACACAAAAGATCCTGGATAGTAATTCTGAAGAAAAGACCTATGCTGCAATGACTACTACATCATATTTTAAGCTATATATTTCAGAATTGTCATAATAAAAATGACATGGTACAGGCACAAAAACAGACATCTAATTCAACAGGACAAAACAGAAGATGTAAATATGACTACACATAATACAGCCATCTAATATGTGACACAAATACACACTAAAGAAATGATAGGATTGTCAGGAAATGGTGCTGGGAAAATTATTGGACTCCTATCTATTACCCAGACCAAAAATCAACTCCAAATGGATTAAACATGAAACCTGAAATGCTGAACCTGTCAGAAGAGATCCCAGGCAATTCCCTGGAAGATGAAGGTGTAAGAAAGTCCTTTCTGAATAGTACCCCATCTTTTGATTAACTCTCTTGAAACTGATGATTTATTCCCTATGCTCCTTAGATATTTTTGACCTCTTCATACTGAAGTATTCTATCTAGTATCCTCTGTAAATGTAGCCTGGTGGTCATAATTTCTTAAATCTGTTTCATTGCTGAAAGTTTTTCATTCTCATTCAATTACAGCTGATTGTATTGCTGGGTATAATAATCGGGACTGGCATCTGTGGTCTTTAAGAACTTGTAGCACACTAGTCCAGGCCTTTTTGGATTTCAATGTCTCCACTAAAAAGTCAGGTGCTGTTCTGAAAGGCCTTCCTTTTTAAGTGACTGTCTTTCTCTCTTGCAGCTTTCAATAAGCTGTCTTTCTTCTGTGCATCTAGGGTTTTGATGACTGTGTGATATCAGGATTTCTTTTATGGCCCTGTCTATTCACATGGCTTATATACCTCTGGAACCTCATTAGGCATCTCTTTCCTTGAATTAGAGAAATTTCTCACTACTGATTTTCAGAAATCTGTGGAGGATTCATCAGATTTTATAGGTGGCCCTTGAGTGGCAAGGGTTGGGATTACAGTGAGAGTGGGTGGTGATTTTTAGAGGTGGGGCTCAGGATGCTACACCATCCTCATGTAATATGTGCATATGTTAGAGACTAATCTGAGGGTCCCTACCTAAGGTGGCAAAGGGAAGGACAAGACACCATACAATCCACTTTGTCCTGGTGGGTGGGGTGCTAGATGAGCAGACAGGTAGACTGGCTTTGGAGGTCCTCATCCAGTGTTAGACTCACAGGATACCATGCAGTCTACAGAAATAAGTGCAGTGGGTAGAATGAAATTGTTTGTTTGCTTGTTTGTTTATTTTATGGTCATATTTTAGAAATGCTCAAAGTATTATTCTAATAACCTGACTTTCCAGAATTAGCTTTATCTCAGAATTACTTAATAACTGATGCAAGATTGTAACATGGGAAAGAAATATTCCAGATAAGTAGCTAAGAAATATTATCATCTTGTATTGCTTGGAGGAATCAAGGAATCTGGGCCCTGATCAACAATGACTGCTTCCTCACAAAGAGAAAAAAACAAATAGACAAACAAAACAGTGTCAGAGGATTCCAGACACAATGCCAACTATGAAGTGTTCTTGACAATCATTAAAAAACAAACAAACAAACAAAAAACAAGATGTACAATGAAGAAGTCTTAAGGTCCAACTCTAGTTTGTAAGAAGCAAAGAAAGGCACACTGAGTGTCATCACAATGGGATGGAGAGATAGATGATTTTCAGTCTCTGATGCTGGAATTGCTGGCATAGGCAGCCATGCATGACTTTTTATGTGGTGCTAGGAATTCAACCTTAGGTCCTCACCCTTGCAGAACAAGTGTTCTTGCCCACTAAGCCATCACCCTAGCCCAAGAGAGCCCACCTCTTTTGAGGAGTTTTGCTATAAAGGGAACAGGAAAGCGCACTGGCAATTTGGGAATGCATAGAGCCAAAAAAAAAATTTTCTTACAATGAGAGAGATTAAAAAAACAGTGGGAGAAAACCTGCAGAGAGCAACAATACAATGCCGTAGGACAGAAGGCTAGAGAGAGCAAGAATAGGTGGATTTACTGCCCAGAGCAAACATCATCCCTGGCTCCAGAAGAGACAATAGCTGGTGTCATGCTGACATGTGCATTGTATGACAGAGCATGGGCGGCTGTGGACAATCCACTCTAAATGCTTCTGTTTGATCTTTCTGTGGAGTCATAAATTGAGGACAAGAATCAGGAACGATAGCCCAGAAAGGAAGAAAAAGGTAGGAAAGTCATCCATGTGAGTGGGACAAGGGGTAACTCAACAAAAAGAATACAAGTAAGATCTCAGGATAATATCTCTCCACCTCCTTTACGATGTTGTAATAAGAATTCAGTCTACTGACACTAGAAAGCACTTACACGAGCACCTGATACAATGAGGGCATAGCATATCAGAGAGAGAGACAGACAGATACACAGAGAGAGACAGAGACAGAGACAAACAGACAGATAGGAATAAAGTTATCACAAAGTACGTGAAGTTTAAGGACAGTACAGTCTGTACACACAGTGAGTATCTATTTGGATTTCTTTCATTCTCCAAATTCTCTTAATCTCCAGGAGTTGTGACTCTTCTTCCATTCTCATAAGCTTGACTGAAGCGCTACCTTGTCTTCCTTAGATGCCTCCTGAAATGAACCATAGGAAACAACTCCTTAATTTCACAACCATCAGAGATGTTACCTGCCAAGAACATCTTGCACATGCCTTGAGAGGAACCATCCCTGACAAGCAGCCTCTCCTGGCAGCAGGCCTGAGCCTGACAGGAGAACACTGTGTCTTGTTGAAAGGGGAGCGCTTTTAGATAGGTACCATTTTGCTACTAATGCCAAGTCTGCCTGGGGATTTCATCAGGACCTGGTATAAGTACTGGATTCCACTTCCAAGTGTTTTAAAATAAAACTGCATGCACTACAAAGAAGAAAGAAGAAGCAGTGGCTTGTGTGTAGATTCAGGGAATTCTGTGCAGGGCTCCTTATGATAAATTATTAGCTGTGAAGATGAAGATGGGACTTTAGATGTAGCTCAGTTGCTAGAATGTTTGTCTAGTATGCACAGAGCTCTGAGTCCAGCCCCAAGCTCTGTATAAATTAGAAGTGGTGGTATGTTTCCACAATCTAAGCATTTGTAGGGTGGAGGTTGGTGGCCCAAAGTTCAAAATTATCCTCAATTAAATAGGGAGCTTGAAATCACTCTAGAATACATAAGACCATTTCTGAAAAATCAAAAGCAAGATAAAGATGAATCACCCATGGAGATGAGAATCAGATGACTGGGGAGGTATTGGTGATACTGTTGCAAAGTACTGAACCAGGAATCCAGAGGTACCTAATGGATCCTTGTTCTGCCACAATGTACCGAGGTACACACTTCTCAGATGCCATTTGTGTACCTAAGTATGATGATGAAGAAGA
>JADRCD010219631.1:0-19610 GCA_019843815.1 Montemys delectorum
CATGTGGTCCAAGAGGAGTGAGACACAGGCTATGTGGTAATGGCTAACAGCCACGATGGGGTGGGATGCATTCTTTAAGAGGAAAAGAAGTTGGCTGAGAAAAAATTTGTTGGAGGAAGGCATTTTTAAGGTGGAGTGTGAAGGTTAGGGTTGTGGAGATGGGCTTTAGGTAAGGCAGACAGCATCACAAAATCCTGTGATAAAGCTTTGTGAAGCTGTGTCATAGAAGTAGAAGCGTTAGTTGGAGAGACTACAGGGTTTTGCCTAAGACTTCTGCCTAAGACACTTAAAGTGTTAGGGTTAACTTGGCAAGGATTTGAAGAATGCACTAAAAATCTAGTTGAAAGGCAAGTATCTTCTTTGTTTTTTGAGACAGGGTTTCTCCGTGTAGCCCTGGCTGTCCTGGAGCTTGCTCTGTAGATCAGGCTGACCTCGAACCCAGAGATCCACCTGTCTCTGCCTCCAGAGTGCCGGGATTAAAGGTGTGCGCCACCACCACCTGGCTAAGGCAGTTATCTTTTAATAGAGAGGGGCACGGTACCGAGAGTGTCCCGGGGTTGGGGCAGAAGGCCGACTTGCAGACTGCGAAGCTGTGATCTGGGAGGGAATGAGTGTGAGGAAAGCCTGAGAGGAGCTGACTTTGGGCTTGCACCAACAGGGCATCTTGGCACTCTTCTACTTGTGTGTGGAGGACATCTTCCAGCTCATTAACTACTATAGCTTCAGCTACTGGTTCTTTGTGGGGCTTTCTATCGTGGGTCAGCTTTACCTACGCTGGAAGGAACCCAACCGGCCCCGCCCTCTCAAGGTAATCCATTCTCCTTACCGACCTTTGCTCCATTCAGTACAGCTAGTGCTGCCACCCCAGGGATCTTACAAGAAGTTATCCTTCCCCTAGGCCAGGCATAGCAGCACTTATCTGCAGTTAAAAAACTAAGGGTTGGGACTGATGGCTCAGCAGTTAAGAACACTGCCTGCTCTTCCAGTGGTCCTGAGTTCAATTCCCAGCAACCACATGGTGGCTCGCAACCATCTGTAATGGGATCTAATACCCTCTTCTTGTGTGTGTCTGAGGAGAGTGACAATGAACTTACATACATAAAATAAATAAAGAAATCTAAAAACAAAACAAAACAAAACAAAACCAACCCAAAACCCCAAACATCAAGTGTTTGGGGCTAGAGAAAACTGGCTCAGTTAAGGGCACTGGTTGCTCTTCCATGGGACTCTGGTTCAGTTCCCAGAATGGACATGGCAGCTCACACCTGTTTGTGACACTCTAGTTTCACTCTTACACATGCAATCAAAACACTAATGAACATAAAACAAAAACAAAAAGATAAAACAAACAAAACCCAAATATATTTATTTACACACACACACACACACACACACACACACACACACACACCTCCTAAGGGTTGGGCTGGAGACATGGCTCAGTGGTTAAGAGTACTTGATTTTACAAAGAACCTGGCTTTGATTCTCAGCACCTACACGTGGCTTACAACCATCTAATTCCAGTTCCAAGGGCAGTGGTGGCACACGCCTTTAATCCCAGCACTTGGGAGGCAGGGGCAGGTGGATTTCTGGGTTTGAGGCCAGCCTGGTCTACAGAGTGAGTTCCAGGACAGCCAGGGCTACACAGAGAAACCCTGTCTTGAAAAACCAAGAAAACACAAAAAAACCAAACCAACCAAACCAAACCAAACAACTCCAAAAAACCAAAACCAAACCAAACTAAACCAAAACCCAAAAATACCACTCTGAAACAACACAGGGGCTCGGAAGCCATGCACTGTAGCACATGCCCGGCACCCTAACCCTTGGAAGGTGAAGGCATGAAGACCTGTTGTAAATGGCCAGGCTAGGCTATGAGACCCTGCATTTTTGTTTTTTTCTTTTAGTAAAAGAAAAAAAAGAAAAACCAACAACTTGTCCACCTCACCAAACAAACCCCACCCAACAAGGCCTGAGGTGGCTACAGCTCAGTGGTGGAATACTTATCTAGCACACACAAGGCCTTGGGTTGGATCTTCAGCACTGTCTCATCCCAATGCCTTAAAATAAGCAGCCCCCTCCCCACCTCCCCAACCCAAATCCAACAAACAATGCTAGAGCTTGGTGGCAGCAGCATGCAGACAATGGGAGGGTGGTAAGTGCTATACCAATGTGTCCTGTCTCTAAGCCCTTCGGTGCTTTTATCTTTATGGGATAAAGGTTGTTTTGGTTGTCAGCAATTCTGAGTTAGCTGGGTGTAGGGACCGATCGATGCCTACTATCCCAGCACTAAGGCTGAGGCAGGCTTATGAGTTTGAGGCTAGCTTGGGCTATAAAGTAAGACTATCTTGAAACAACAAGCAAAACCATGCTGAGCTAACTGTTTCCTCTGTGCCTTTAGCTCAGCCTTTTCTTCCCCATCATCTTCTGCCTCTGTACCATCTTCCTGGTGGCTGTTCCACTTTACAGTGATACCATCAACTCCCTCATCGGCATCGGCATCGCGCTCTCAGGTTTGCCCTTCTACTTCCTCATCATCAGAGTGCCAGAGCACAAACGACCTCTGTGTCTTCGGAGGATTGTAGGTAAGCTGGGCATCTATGAGTGGGTCAGCTACCCAAATAGACTGGTTTTTGCCTGCAAACCTTAGCACAGCTGGTTCCTATTATTAACCATATGGCTTGACTGAATCACTCCTTCCTAGAGCAGCTCCCTGAACCTGTTCCCAGTCTTAATTCAGGTTTCTCTTTGTAGCCTCTGCCACACGGTACCTCCAGATCCTCTGCATGTCAGTGGCTGCAGAAATGGACTTGGAAGATGGAGAGTTGCCCAAACAAGATCCCAAGTCTAAATAAGAGCGTGGGATTCTGAGACGTGGACAGAGCAGGTGTTTCTTGACTCTCATTGGCCAGAACCCTGGAGGCACCAGCCAGGAGCCTGGGCTTGGCAGCTTCAACTCTGGACATGCGTTTGAGGGATGAAGAGTAATTTATTTGTTTTGCTACATGTTGTTTCAGACTTCATAAATGGATAATGCAGGCTGTGGCAGGAAGCAGGCCATTTCTGGGGCAGTTCTGGCAGCACCTGGGTCTGCCAACCCACTCCTCTTTCTTTTACGAGGGCCAACAATGCTCCAAACTTGTCCCCTTCAGAGGGACACAAAACTGTCACAGATGCAAAACAATAAAAAGGTTATGTTCCTAAGGTCTGAGTGGCTTTATTCTACTTAGTGACTCTGGGGTATTTACGCAGTTCAAACAGATATGGAAGCTAAAAGATTCAATTTCTCCCTCTGAAGCCAGCTGCCAAAGGCAATAAAATGGATTTCTACGCATATAACAAAACTGTTGTACTAAAATGTCATGTGAAAAGCTAGTGCATAAACACTTCAGCTTCTTTTTAAAGTATGGCACATGTGCAGAGGCCAGAGGAGGGCATTAAGCATCCTGCTCTGTCATGTCTACCTTTATACCCTGAGAGCGGATCTCACACTGAACCTGGAGATAGGCTGATGGTCAGCAAGCCAAGTAGTCCTCTTGTCTCCACACCCCACTGCACTGGGCTCACAGGCATAAGGGTGGGGCCACGCTCAGCTTTTCACATGAGTGCTGTGGATTTGAACTCCTATCTGCTAATCCATTTTTCCCCAGATTCCCTTCATTCTTCTAAGTCATCACTAAAAATTGAAATTGCAAAAGTAATTGTGGGGTCAAGAAACATGGTCAGGGCTGGAAATGCAGGATCAATCCCCAGTACCACAAAAGCGACTGTCACACAGTCTTGCTCATCACACCTCTAGAATGCAAAATCGGAAGGAGATGTACAGTGTGTGAGGTAGAGGTCTGTTTTTTGAAGACCAGGATAAAACATGAAGATTCTTTCCAAGAGCAAGGGCTAGCGTGGGAAATCATTTTCCACTTTGTAGTGTTCAGAAGCACAATTCCCCTTCCATATTTAACAAACATCAAGAAGCCCAGACAAGACAGAGGTTTACTAACTGTGGATGGGAAAGTGGCTTGGCTCTCCAGGGCTCTTTTAATACACGTAAGTAAGAGTCTGTAGCGGAAACAATTTTTAAAATGGACACTTCCAAATGCTGTAGTCCCCAGGGTTGGGGCAAAGACATAGCATCAAGTCTGTTTGGAGGCATCTGTGCAGAGGCAGGGTTTCCGTCAGAGTGAGCACAGACCACGTCAGCCAAGTGTGTCTTGCCAAGGCTTCTTTGCATTTGCTTTGACGCTGCTGTTGCTGTTGCTGTTGTTGGGGGTGTTAGGGGGGTGACTTGGATCATGCTGTAGCAGAGGGTTGTGGGTAAAAGTCTGTCGTAAGGGACCTGGGAGAAGAGAGAGAAAAAAAAAAACTCAGTAAACAAAGAGAAAGAAGAAATGGAAGACAGCATTTAGCCTGAAAGGCCTCCTTACCTCTGGCAGCTAGGTCCAAGTGTTTCTGCATTCGCTGCTCCCGCTCTCGGAGCTGATGTGCAATTTCAGCGTTCTTCCAGCCTGTGTGAGAAGAAAAGTTCTTCTCTCATGTTTAGGCTACTTTCTCCTGGTCCTGATCCCCCTGTTCCTTCCTTCTTAAGGAAAGTCTCAAACTATGTAGCCTAGGTTGGCAAGGTAGAGCGATCCTGTTTCAGCCTCAGGCTTGCTGGGATGACAGACACGTTATCCAATACCCCTTACCTTTTTTGAAGCTCTTCAAGAAGCCTTCCCTGGGAGGCAATTTGTCAGGGTCATGTACAACTCGCTGGGGGATCTTAAGCATTGTGCGCACAGCTGGAATCCGGAGGCAGGCTACTTGGCACAGGGAGAACATATTGGAGGACAGCCAGTACATGAACACTGCCTGGGTGAATGAAGGGGGAGGTGCTCAGAGCTGCATCCCAGTCAGCTTGTTCAGAGGCACTAGGCAGAAGGACCTGGAGGGCGCTACTGAGCCATTACCTACCGAGGGGAAGTGGATGGTCACAGGCAAGACTGCTAGAGGCATTACCCTGATAATATTCCTCATGAACTGAAGGTCAGAGCTCTGTACACCTGTCTCAGCACCCAGCTGCCAAAAAGGGATTGAGGGAAACAAGAATAAATTCCAAGCCCTGACCCATCAGGGAATGGAAGATGGATGACACACATTCTGCTTACTACTCCATCCCTGCTCCCTGTTTATTGGTAGGCTTAGCACTTGGACAGCCCCAGCTTACCTCAAGGACACACCACATTGTGGCAGTGACTACCAGTGGCAAGACGTAGATAGGATCAGATACCGTGAGATCTTGGAACCACAAGAGCCCACCTGTCTGGAGGCTGGGCACAGGCAGGTTGGCCATCTCTCTCAAGGCAATAAAGAAGGAGATGAAGACGGGGGCCTGTTACACAGGATAAACAGTCAGCACACCTAACAGGAGGTACATTTTTATAGCCCTGTTACTAAAAGCCATACACATCTCCACCACTTGCATTTCTGGGGATCTGGGGACATGAGAAACAGGAGACAACTTGATGGATTTGGAATAAATAAGCAGGGCACATTTCTGCTCACCTGAGTAAGAGGTAGAATGAGCGGTCTCAAGAGTTTAATATCATGCTTTTTCTGATAGTGTGTCATCTCTATGGTGGCCTTGTAAACTGTCATGGGAGGGAAATGGATCACTGGGTTAAGAGTGACATCAGTGAAGCTTAACATCCTATTCTCTCCAAGGAATGAAAAACCCTTTAGATTTGTCAAAAATGCCTGACCATGGCACCTGTTCCTTCCCCCGAGTGGAATGTCTCAAATGCAAACTTGCTTCTCTCCCACACCTGTCCTGGAACCAACTCACACTCAGCCTGGTCTCCGGCCAACTTGGCCTCTCTGATTCGAGTGGAAAACTTCTGTATCACTGGCATGTGGTTGTGGATCTTGGCTGCTTCCCGCTGGCCCTTCACAATGAGAGGGAAAACGAGCAATCGGGCAAGGACCGTACCTGGAAAATATAACACAGACTTGGAGTCAAATTAAAAGCTGCCTGGAGCTAGAAGGCTTATTCCAGACTTTTCCTCTCAGTGGCTCTCACCCAAAGGGGCCCAGAAGTAAGGACAGGGTATACCTAGCTCTTCAAGACTCAGACCGCTGTGGCAGAATAAAAGTTCAGCGCAACTTCTCTAAGCAGATGAGCAAAGATCTTGTTTCCCTGAAACAACCACTGCCGCCACCAAGCAAAAGTTCTTTTGTACTTCAACAGCCTCCAAACTTTTCTATCAATGGAAACTTTTCCTCAACTCTTTCTAAAGATCTATCTATCCATTCATCCATCCAATGGGTTTTGCCTGTATGTATGTCTATGGGAGGGTGTCAGATCCCCTGAAACTGGAGTTACAGACAGTTGTGAGTTGAAATATGGGTGCTGGGAATTGAACCTAGGTTCTCTGAAAGAGTAGCCAGTTCTCCTAACCACTGAGCTACCTCTCCAGCCACATCAACTTTTAAGTAGTAGTTGAAAAATATATAAATTAATTCCTAAATTAAAGGAAAAACATTCATGCAGACTCTCCATCATGCTCAGCATCTCTACAAAACTCTGAGTCTTAGAATGAAGTATGAGTTCATTTTCTGCAATAGGGTCTTAGTGTGTACAAGCTGGCCTTGAACTCATGATCGTTCTCCCTTGGTCTCTCTAGTGCCATAATTACAGGTATGTGCCATCATACCTGGCCTAGAACAAAGCTGGAAAGTTTTACAAGTCCCTGGGTTAGTAATCCACCATGTTCTGGTGGATTAATGCTTCCCCCTTCCTTATACTCCCGTCTACTGGCCATTCCAACAAATAATTAGCTTACACTATCTGTTGACATCTAAAGTGGGTCTGGGCTAAGAAACCAAGGACATAACTCAGAATACCTTCACCCAAGAAAGGTGGGGTATATCAGGTAACAAATATGGGCAGGGGTGGTCAGAAAAATAAGAAACTGGGGGAGATAATGGTGTACATTTTCACAAAATCCAAGGATAGCCTTTAAGTTTTAACGTGTCTAATGCACTAAGACTAAGTATGAGAAAAGTGGATTTAGTAGTGCCACCACCAGCAGTTACAGTGGGGTGACTTCAGCAAAACCTCAATGGCTGAGGGTCAAAGTTTAGAAAGAAGTAGGCTGCCTACTGGATCCCTTAGGTAACACACAGGCACACTTAACCTGTCTGTGCACTCAGTGTAAACAGGAAAGCACCGAAACCAAGGGTGGCAGCACCAGCTTCCAACCTCAGCACGAGAGGCCAAGCGTATCAAGAGGCTGAGGGCAGCCTGGCCCCCATAGTAAGACCTTACTTTAATAAAATCAAGGGAGTGGGCTGGAGAGAATGCGCAGTGCTTAAGAGTGATTGCTCTTTGGCAGAGGACCGAGTTTGATTCTCAGTACCCAGGAGAGATGGGTGGTTCATAACTGCCTGTAACCCAGCTCCGAGGGATCCAATATCCTTTTGGCTTTTGTACGCAAGTGTACATACTCACAGGGAAATGCATGCATGCACATGCACTTGCACACATACACACACTAAAATTAATCTTTAAAAAAACTAGAAAACCAAGGGGCTTAGGAATTTGACTTAGTGGTGGCACACTTGCCTAGGAGTTGCAAAGTCACTGGATTCAGGCATTACATGCATGTGGTACATGAGTATACGTGCACAAACTCATACATATAAAATAAAGGAACATTTTTTTTAAATTTTCATTTAATGTATATAGGTGTTTTGCCTGTCTGTCTGTATGCCCTAACAGCCAAAAAGGCATCCCCTAGAACTGGAGTAAAACAGATGTGAGCCAGTGTGGGGGTGCTGGGAATAGAACCTGGGTTCTTTGCAAAAGCAGCTATGCTCTTAACCTTGGAACCATCTTCAGCTCTGCCTTCCCATCCTCCCAAAAAGGTTTCTGTTACCTTTGCTGGCCTAGAACTTGCTATGTAGACCAGGCTGGCCTCAAACTTAAAGATCCTCCAGTCTCTGCATCCCTTCCCCTAGGCTGGGATTAATGGTGTACACCAGACCTAGCTCAAATGAAGGTTTTGAAAATTTTTTAAAAGACAGTTTCATACAAAACCTCATGAGCACGGTGGTGTGAACGAGCATGGCCTCTGAAGGCTCAGGAGCATGGTGGTGTGAACGAGAATGGCCTCTGAAGGCTCATGTATTTGAATGCTTAGTCATCAGGTTTATTGGATGTAGCACTGAGTGGGATTAGAAGGTGTGTGTGGCCTTGGGAAAGGAAGCTGCCAGTGGGAGTAGGCTTAGAGGTTGCAAAAAGCTCAGGCTACAGGCCCAGTAACTTCTCTCTTTCTCTCTCTCTCTGTCTCTCTCTCTCTCCCTCTCTCTCGGTTGCCTATGGATCAGGATGTAACTCTCAGCTACTTCTCTAGCACCATGGCTACCTTCATGCTGCCTGCCATGATCCCTGAGATGATGATGATGGACTAAAACTCTTGAAACTGTAAACAAGGCCCTAGTTAGATGCTTTCCTTTATAGGAGTTGCTTTGGTCATGGCATCCCTTCATGGCCACAGAACAGTGACTAAGATATGAGGCTAGCCTTGAACTCTTTATTTATCTAAGGTTGACTGAATTCTGACCCTCCTTCCTCTACCTCCCAAGCACTGTGAGCAGACAAAGGCTTAAAACTCTAGATAATTTGTTTTTTGATAGAGTCTTAGAGTCCTACCACGTAGCCCAGGCTGGTTTTGTTCATGATAGGCAAGTGCTCTATCACTGAGCTACATTTCTACCCTTAACTGAGTTTTTAATGATTAAAAAAAAAAATGTTGACAGTCTAAGGAAGAACCAGAATTAAAAACTTCATCTTTTATAACAGCAGTGAGAGCAGCTTTCTAATTTGGAAGCAAAAGTACCAAACCCAGCCTTGTAGTCTGCCAAGCCAGGGCAGCTTTATTACTTTTAATATGGCTCCTTGACCCCAGCTCTCAGCTCACATTTGGGTATCTGTATATTGTACACTGATAGCTGTACATATGATAAATGGCTTTCTAATGCTCTTTAGGAACTAAAAATTGAGTGTACCTTCCCTCTTTGAATCATCTGCTTTCCTAACCTCTACATTTCATACCCATTTCCTTAATTCATCAACAGAACTGCCACTATTGAGGTTCTGTCCCCATTTCCTCCACCCTTGCTCAGGATGTACTCTTACATGTGGCGATGGCTCCCCACCAAGGTAGGCCCAGGTCGACATGTATATATTCCAAGAAGTTCTGGATGAGTCCCACTGGGGTGTAAGAGCCAAGCCCCAGTTCTGCGAAGCTCTGTTCTGTAGCACTCTGGACGACCTCTGCAGGTCCTCCAGAAGCTACCTCTGGTACCGTAGCAGGAGTGGAGATAGCAGGGACAACGGGAGGTGCCTGGACCTGTGAGGAATGAGAACAAGTACCGTAAGTGGGATGTACAAAAGGTGAGGATCCCTTATTCTATCCAGTCCTGGGCTCTATTTTCTTGCTTTTACTTCTTGATCTTCAAGGATGACCAATGGTGTCTGCCCATCCCTTCTTTCAGAGGACATTATTTTTTGCTTCTAGCATAAGAAGAATAACTTAAGAGAGTGTCTCATGGCTTCCCTTCAGGAAGGGAACTTGCTTCCCATATCCTGCTTCCCAGACTTTAATCATTTGAGCATCATAGTCATCATCCTTCCCATATTTCAAGTCAACAGTACTTGGAATCCTTCTGTTCTGTGCTGGAAAATGTACTCAGGGCCTCACACACATCTGGCAAGAACACAGACCACTGACTGAGCTAGCCCTCAGCTGGAAATTCTCTTTAACTCAACTCAGTTTTTTTTTTTCCTCAAATTTTCTTTCCTTTTTTTTTTTTTTTTTTAATGGTGGTGGGTGGGTGGGAGGTTAGTTTTGGAGGCAGGATCTTGATTGCTCTGTAGTTCAGGTTGGCCTAGCTCATACTAACCAAGAGCTCTGTTTTGACATGGCTTTGGGGTTAAGAGCTCCTGCAGAGGATCCATTTTCAGTTCCCAACACCCTTGTAGGGCAGCACACAACGACCTGTAACTCCAGCCTTGAAGATGTCAGGGTCTCTAGTGGGCACTCAAGATCACATGTACACAGTCGCACACATTCAAAGAATCACACATATCATAAACACACAAACCCATAGTCACATTTCACATTATTGGCTTACCACCACCCCTTTGGCAGTGTCTTGAATATAATACAAAATTTATTTTTATTGTGTGTGCATGATGTGTGTAGGCATGCATACCACAGCATGTGTGAAAGTCAGAGAACAACTTTGTGGAGCAGTTCTTGCCTTCGTCCTTCATTAATTAATTAATATTATTATTATTATTTTTTGAGACAAGGTCACAATACACAGCTCTGACTTGCTATGTTGACCAGGCTGGTTTTGAACTTAGAGATCTGTCCAGCTCTGCCTCCCAAGTGCTGGGGTTACTGAGATTATGCTACAACCAGCTCCACCTTTACTTGGGTCCTAGGACTGGCACTCAGGTTACCAGGGTTGCATAGCATGAACTTTTGTACAGTTGGGTCATCTTGCCTGCCCCACAAATTTCTCATGTATTTTTAAGCATTTCCCCACTGAGCTGACTGAAAATCTACTCCTATTCCAAACAGGCTAATATTAGGAGGAACTGCGTGGAGTGTGAAAAGAACTCTGCTTCACATTCATGTCTCCCGTACCGTAATACAAAACAAAACAAAACAGACAAAACATCACTGCACAAAGGAAACGGGCCAAGAAGCTGAGCTTCTTTCTTCGGTAGGAACCTTTATACCTGGGCTTCTGCAAAGACGGTGGCAGATGTACTGATGCTGCGAGGAGTTAAGGCGGTGAGAAGAACGTAGTGTGGCCGCCCATTGCCCGGGCGGGCTGCGAGGAGCTCGGCGGCCAGCGGTTTCAGGGACCTTGCGACGCTGTGGAACTGACCCTGTGAAAGGATAAGGGAAGGCCTTGAGTCCGGGCCGAGCCGCCTCTCCCGCAGACAGCCTGCTGCAGCAGTCCAGGCACTGCAACTCGGCTCGCACAGACTGCAGGCCCCGAAGGCATGCACTGGAGCGTGCAGGGTGCAGCTCTGGCCCTGGTCTCCCGCATCCCGTTACCGAAGCCCGGGGACGGGGCCCAGAGGTCACGACTCAGGGTCGAAGGCAGTTCCTAAACAGCTACAGAGAAACTGGGCCACCAACCCCCGGAGGTAACCCGGTGGTGTCCTCACGCGACCGGAGGTCATGTCACTCAGGTCGCAGTGACCAGGTCAGCATCTGCTCGTGATCTCAGCTCAGGTGACAAGGACAAAGCAGCATCCCCGCGCTTTGCACGGAACCTTACCGAACGTTGGGGTCGTACGAGTCGTAGAAGTTGCCAGCGACCGCACACTGAAGTCAACGCCATCTTGCCGGGAAGAGAGAGAAAAATTAGTTTCGCGCATGCGCACTCAGAACTTTGACGCTGCAGGAGAGGCCATTTTGGAAATGGGCGGGAAGTCAGACGAGGCGGCGGGGGGGGGGGGGGGGGGGGGGGGGGGGGGGAGAAATAAAGCCAGGCGGTATCTGAAGTGGTTAAAACGTGTCAATACGATTCCGCAGAGTTTGAAGCTAAGAGACGCACGATGGAGACCGCTGTTAAGTGGCAGTGTAAACATAGCATATTTCCCGTTTCCCCTTCTACTTCCCAAACAGTAATTGTTCCCTGGATTTTCTTGGGTTAAAAATAGCCTTTACTCTTGGAATGGTGCCTCAAGTCTATATAATCCCAGCATTTGGGAGACAGAGGCAGTGAATATTGCCCGGAGTTGGAGGTGAATCTTAGTTCTTTCTCTAAGGCCAGTCTGGACTGCAGAGAGAGACCCTCCCTGTCACAAGAAGATAACAAAGAAACAAAATCTCAAACTAGAAGTAACCCTACAAACAGGCAAACCCGCAAGGCGAAAACAATAGCCTTTGCGTCGGTGCTTGGAGTGGGTTTTTTCTTACTGCAAGATACACTGTAATGACAGATCCAATGCAACTTGAAAGTATCCTGAAATCTGACAAAGCTATAGAGAAGGTAGCTTCCAGGCTGTGGCTGTGGGGAGACTAAGGATGAAAGTCGAACCTGATGTCTTGGATCTGCTGTTTCAAGCTTGTTAGCATCTATTTGTAGATTTCGTTTTGTATTTCTTGAAACTAAAAGCTTCCCTAAAGCACAAATCAAAGCAAGCTGGGCATGGTGTTGCATGCCTGAGATCCCAGCACTGAAGAGGAAGCTGATGCAGGGAGGTGGTGAGTTCAAGGCCAGCCGGGGTTACAAATGGAGACCTTATCTTAAAGATAAGTAACGCGAAAAATAAATTACTGCTCAGGAAGGAGGGGGTTGATCACATATACTTCTTCATATGCTACTAGATACTCTAGAGGAATAAAAATTTTACGTTTAGCCGGGCGGTGGTGGCGCACGCCCAGCACTTGGGAGCCAGAGGCAGGCGGATTTCTGAGTTCGAGGCCAGCCTGGTCTACAGAGTGAGTTCCAGGACAGCCAGGGCTACACAGAGAAACCCTGTCTCAAAAAACCAAAACAAACAAACAAAAACAAAAAACAAAAAACAAAAACAAACAAACAAACAAAAAAAACCCCTTTACGTTTATTTCATAGTTTCATGTGTTCATTCTTGGAGGCCAGAAGTGGGTGTTGGGTCTCCCTGAGCTGGAGTTAGAGGTGTTTGTTGCATGAGTGCTGGGATCCAAACTCTGGTATTCACCATGATGCAACAAATACTCTAATCATTGAGCTATGTCCAACCACTAAATTTATTTTGTGACTTTTATTTTGGAGTGTGTGTGTGTGCACATGTTCTTATGTATGTACATAGCAGCTCACAACCACATATAAATCCAGTTCTAAGAGTTCTGACACCTTTGTCTAATCTCTATGGACACTAGGCAAGTGTGTGATACACATACATACAAGCAAGCACAACACATACATACAAGCAAGCTGCAGGGTCAGGTGTCAGGGTTTAAAGGGTGGGGGAAAAAAGAAAGAAAGAAAATATAAGGAGAGCCAGAAACAAAATCAGAGAAACTTAGATTGAAGACACAGAGGGTGATAGCTGGGGATGTAGCTCAGATGGTAAAATGTTTGCCTAGAATGCACAAAACCCTGGGTTTGATCCCAGCACTAAATATACTGTGCATGGTGGCACATACTTGTATTCCCATGATGTGGAAGTAGAGGCAGGTTGATCAAAAGTTCAAGATCATCCTTGGCGGTAGAGTAAGTTTGAGCCAGTCTGGGCTATATGATGAAATGCTGTCTTAGAAAAAAGGAAGAAAGCAAA
Organism: Montemys delectorum; assembly: GCA_019843815.1. Lineage (NCBI taxonomy): Eukaryota > Metazoa > Chordata > Mammalia > Rodentia > Muridae > Montemys > Montemys delectorum. Next base: position 13,325 of record JADRCD010219631.1, read on the forward strand.
CAATATTTGAAAGCAAATGATTCTCTCCCTGAATCAATTAATATCATATTAGACTGAAAAAGAAAATAACAATGAATTTGAAGATGACAATAGAAACTATTTAAACTAAGATGCAGGAGGAATAAAGGTTAAAAATGCCTGTGAGATAATATCTAATGGTCTAGTATACATGTAATTGGAGTTTAGGAATGAGATGCAGGGGAGAATGTAAAAACTAGTGGCTTAAAGTTTTCAAGATGATGAAGATAATAAATGTACGGATCCAATCAAATATCACTTCTTGACCTCCTTCGGCTAAAACACATGTAGATCCAACTGACTTCACATTGGGTCTTGAAAAGGAAACACAGGAAACTACAGCATGACTGAATTCACTTTCGGTCACCATGATAGATATGCAACTTAGAAGGCGAAAAGGCTTATTTGGCTCACCATTTCTGGGCTTTTGGGTTACAGTTGCTTGGCTTTATTGCTTTGGTCTATGGTGACACATTACTTTGTGGCAAGGGCTCATGGCGGAAGAGTCTTGTTCACCTGAAGGTAGATGGGAAGCAAAGGGATAGGAAATGGCCATAGTCCCAAATCCTTCTCAAAGTCACCCTATTAACGACTTAACTTCTGTTAGAGGATCTTACTTCTTAAAGCTCCAAATAGTGCCAGCCGCCAACATTGATCCTTTCGGGAGCACTCAGGGTTCAAACCATGGCAATGGACAAACATTAAACCATTTGTAAAATGTTGTAGTCTAGGTTGACCTTGACAGCCCCACTCTCCCAAAGAAAGAAAAACCTTATTTTAATTTAGCCAGCTCTTTAAAGACCTTAGTTTTAGGGCTAGAAATATGGTTAGTGGTTTAGTACTACTTTTGCAGAGGACCTGAGTTCAGTTCCCAGCACCCACTCAGGTAGTACACAACCTCCTGCAATTCCAGTTCCAGGGTGGACACTGAACACATGTGCACATGTACCACACCACATTGTAGTCATCCAGCCTTTTTCTATGCCCACCCCAGTTCCTGAATAATGACACGGAGGCTTGTGCTTATCAATGCATGTTAGACCTTAAGCTAGGCTTGCTTCCCAACTTGCTCTTAACTGACACTAGCCCATACAATTCTATGTCTGCCACGTGGCTAGTTAGCCCTCCCTCAGTTTTATACGTGAAACTTCCTCTGAGTCCTCAGTGGTGACTCTCTTAGGCCTCTCTCCTTTTCAGAGTTTCTCTCTCTTTTCTGGATGTCCCACCTTAATATCATGCCTTTTTATTTTAGCCAATCAGAAGGTGCCTTAAACAAGCAAGGAAGGACAGAGACACACCTTCACACAGTGTACAAAAACATCACTCCAACACATACATAAATTAAAAATGAAAAAAAGACCACATTAAAAAAATTTTATTTCCAAATATAACTATATTGGAGGTACCAGGTTAAGAATTCAATATGTGAATTTTGGATTCAATCTCTGCACTATTTTAAAGGGTAAGGGATGTGTTATTGATAATATGCAAGCAAAATCAAGGCAAATCTGACTACACTTCTACTGTAGTAGACAGCAGTATGAGAGGAGGTAAAATAGGTTCCCTTGCCCTTCCTTGGACTGAGACACTTCCATAGCTCTACCTTCCTGGCATGATAGACTGTGTTCACGTAAGCCGTGAGTCAAAATAAACTTCCTTCTGCAAGTTTCTTTTGTCAGATATTTAGTCACAGGGATGAAAAAAGTAACCAACAGGAAATTGGTACCAGAAGTGTGGCCACTGATGTGACAAATCTAACTATGTGGTTTCTGGGCTTCAGAAATTGGATTTTTGGAGGAATGTGGAAGAATTTGGAGCTGTGAGCTAGAGAATAAAATGTTGTCAGTAGAGCTTAATGGGTTATTTTTTGTGGTGGCTTGGAAGACCACCTTAGTGATTATTAAGGCTTACTTGTGAGGTTCCATAGAGCAATGACTGTTAGGAGCTGGGCCAAAATCCATTCCTATGACTCTTTTGGCAAAACACTTGCTTCATTCTGTTGTGTCTTGGACGTCTGAAGTAGGTTGAATTCAAAAGTAATGAACTAAGTGAACACCCCCCCCCCCCCCACAGAGAGAGAGAGAGAGAGAGAGAGAGAGAGAGAGAGAGAGAGAGAGATGTAGTTTTTGCTACCTTGTTTAAGCTCTGGATGGATTGGGTTACCAGTCCCTGCCCTCTGTGGATGAAAAATACAGACACACACACACACACACACACACACACACACACACACACGCTGCTCAATTTCAACCTGCCTTATTGGCTCAATCTCTGGGCTCTCCTAAGCCTTCCTTGGCTATCTCGTGCCCTCCTTTCATTCCCAGCTCAGCACCCTAAATCCACCCTTAATTGTGTTTTGAATATCCCTCCTGCTTCCCCAGGCCAGTCAGGGAAGTGGCCAGTGGCTACTCCACCCTAGGGTTAAGTGAGTTCTGAAATCTCTCTTTTTCACCCTGAGTCTCTTAGCCTGCCTGTGGGGACCCAGAAGTCCCTTCCTTTCCTTGCACCCAGCAATTAGCCCTGACATCTTTATTGATTGACCAGGAACCTCAGCATCAGCACCACCCCTGCAGAGAGAGGTGCAGTTTGTTGAGGAGAAGAGAGTGAACCCATTTAAAGGTTTGGACATGGACAAGATGGTTGTGACTGTTGGAGAGATGGGTGAGCTAAGGAAAAAGCTTGTGCTTTGCATGGGGAGAAGGAACCTTGAAGACAAGGCTCCAGGGTAAAAAAAACTAAAAACCTGATAGGTATGGTGGCTCTTGCTTATAGTCCTGGGAGGGGAAGCTGAGGAAGTAGTTCACCAGAGTGTGAGGACAGCCTGGACTGAAAAATGCATTACAGGACAGTCTGGAGTACAGAGCCAGACCCCATCTCAAGGAGAAGAGACAGAACAACAACTACCTCCAAATATCCTTACTTCAACCCTAAGTAACTGTGGGGAAATACACTCATTTGAAGATATTGTTTGAAAACAATAAAACAACAGAACAACAACCACCTACATTAACCACCACCACCACCACCACCACCACCACCCAAACCCCACCACCAACAGAGCCTTTAGAGAACAGTCGTCTGAAAGCACACGGGGGCTGCTGTAATTCTGTCCGGGTGACATCTTAAAGACTGACAGTAGAACTTGGCAGTGAGGCTGGAGAGATGGCTTAATGGTTTAGAGCACATACTGTTCTCACAGAGGACATGAAGTTGGTTCACAGCACCCATGGCAACTGTTTCACATCTGCCCATAAGCCCAGCTCCCAAGGATCCAGCGCCCTCTGTTGGCCTTGCCAGCACTTGCACTCATGCAGCATGTAACCTTATTTTGATTTTTTTTTTTTTTTTTTTTTTTTTTAGATCCCCTTAGAGACAGGGTTTCCTGGAACTCACTCTGTAGAACAAGCTGGCCTCAAACTCAGAAATCCACTTGCCTCTGCCTCCTGAGTGCTGGGATTAAAGGTATGTGCCACCACCACTTGGCTTGTATTTTGATTTCTATGGAGACTCAACGTTAAAAGAATACCTTGATTCTCAGAGAAAACTTTGAACTTAGAATTTTGAGCAATGCTGTAACTGTTATGACTTAGAGGACCCTCAGGGATGGACTAAAACATTCTGAATTATGAGATGAACATGAACCAGGAGCAAAATATTATGGTTTAAAGTGATGTGTGTGTGTGTGTGTGTGTGTATGTGTGTGTGTGTGTATGTGTGTGTGTGTGTGACAAGCTGACCTGTGGCAGCTAATTTTGATGGACAATTACCCAGATTAAGAAACATTGGGGACCTTGATGATGTAAGCCTTTGGATATGACAATGAAGAATTTTCCGGAGGAGTTAATTGAAAGGGAAAGGCCTGTCGTGAATGTGCTCCCTCTCACGAATCAGAGGAGAAAGCTGAGAGCAGCCATTCCTCTTTCTTTGTTTCCTTACTGGGCCCCCAAGCCAAGCTGCTTCTCCTGCCTTGCCTTCCCCACCGTGACTGGAGGGATTCTTCTCCCTGTGGGACAAAGTAAACTTTTGTTCCCTTAGGAGAAAGTCAGTTATGGAAAAAGTACAGGACACGAATACAGTTACCTCATACTGATAGATTGTTCACTGTGCTTACATGTGCTGTACCTCACTTATCACCGCACTGAACTATTGGCTTACGATTGATTTCCACAGGGTGTCAAGGTTTTGGGAAGGTGACAAATCATTTGGAGTTTGGATTTTTTTCTTCTTCTTTTTTCTTTTTTCTTTTCTTTTTTCTTTCTTTCTTTTTTTCTTTTTTTTTGACTTTTTTGAGACAGGGTTTCTCTGTGTAGCCCTGGCTGTCCTGGAACTCACTCTGTAGACCAGGCTGGCCTTGAACTCAGAAATCCGCCTGCTTCTGCCTCCCAAGTGCTGGGATTAAAGGCATGTGCCACCACTGCCCGGCTGGAGTTTGGATTTTATTATATAAACACATCATATGAAAAATAAATAAATAAAATAAGCCACAAACTTTCAAGTACAACAATGAGTTTATGATGGCGTGTGAATCTCACCCTTGAAAGTCTATGTCTTGTAAACTAAGGAATTTTCTTTCTTTCCTAAGACAACATCTCCTTCTGATAAGGAAGTCCAGAGGACTGTGTAGCTTCCTGAGCTAAGGAGTCTCTGCTCTCTTCTGATAATGAAGCCCAACCCAAGTGAAATCCTCAGATCCCGAAAGGCCCTGTGTCCCCTGTAATAGTGGGCTTTTCCCCCAGTGCCTAAGTTCCCAAAATAACGACTCTGAGACTGAATTATTTATGAATACATGCCTAAGCCAAAATCTTTGACTCATTCTCATAAGCTTGGAACTCAGTTATCCCACTTATTCTATTCTAAGTCCTGTCTCATGGCTAGTTACCTCTCCTCAGGTTCATGCAACCGACTCTGTCAGCATTCAGGGAGAATCTCCTTCCCACACCTGACTCTATCCCAGGATCTTCTCTCCCTGCTGGAATCCCCATCTCCTATTTCCTGCCTAAGCTAATAGGCCAACAGCTTTTTTATTGACAGGTGATGCTTTGCATCCAGCACACAAGAGATTCTCTCTATATCCACCAACTACACATTCTCAGAAAACCCACCAAAATCCTTGCCTCAGCCTCTACTCCTTGCTCCAACTGGTGGTTAACCTTGATCTCCTGGTCAAGTTGTTATCTGCTAAGTTCATTTTCTCATGAGCAGTTGAGTAGTGTTTTGTGGGAAATGGTATGACTATGCTACTGTTCTGTTCTTCTGCTTGCTGTTTTTTTGTTACCCTGATGCTAAGTAGAGTCACCTGGGAGGAGGGAGCCTTAAAGGAGGAAATGTTTCCATCAGAGTGGCCTGTAGGTATATCTGTGTGGTATTTTCTTGATTGATCTAGCCCACTGTGATTGATCCAGTCACTCCGAGGCAAATAGTCCTGGGAGGTATAAGGAAGAAGCCAAACGTTTTATGGTCAGGATAGACTTTAATCAGCCCTGATCCTGGGCCAGAAGTCAAATGGCCCCTGGAGGGCAGAAAAGCACCACAGGGTTTGTTGTCAATTGTGGCCTTGTGACTTTGGTTGTGAGCAATGTTCACTTGTTAAACTTCTGGACCTCTCGAAAGGCCAAATGACCTCCACAGTGTTTGCTAAAGTGGACAGAGAAGGAGTTTTGCATTCTGGAGTTGAAGTAAGAAGAGTTAAATGGCATTTTCCTATTCTAAATGTAGACTTTGACTCTGTTCCTTATTATCCACAAGCCTTGGGTTTCCAGTGAGTGAGTTTACTAAGAATACAGCAAGCAGGTGTGAAAGAAGACAAGAGCAAGCACTGGATTAGATGCTTCCACCATTCAGCAGAACACACTGGGGAGTCCCAGGGTCCTGGATCCACAACCATTTGTGTAGAGAGGGTAGTTTAACAACACAACCATTTAACAAAATAACAACAGCAGGTTCTCCCCTAGTGCCTATCACTGCCCCAACCATGGGTTTATGACCAGGTTTAAGTCTCAGGCATGAATTCCCTCCTGTGGAGCCAGCCTCAAATCCAGTTGGGAACAAGTTGGTTACACCATAACAGTCATGCCAGTATGGCAAGTCTCTCCTGGCAAGTTGGTATCATAGCATTTGGGTACCATGACATTTGGGTACCAATCATTGATTGTTGCAGGATTTTCCCTGTCCAATTACATTAATGCAGAGGAAGTCTGTGATTGGACAGGGAAAAGGGAGGCAGAGAGAGAGAGAGAGAGAGAGAGAGAGAGAGAGAGAGAGAGAGAGA
>JADRCD010219631.1:28229-49891 GCA_019843815.1 Montemys delectorum
GAGAGAGAGAGAGAGAGAGAGAGAGAGAGAGAGAGAGAGAGAGAGAGGAAGCAAAGATGGAGGGGCATGTAAGCCCTTTAAAACTGAAGCATCAGATACTCGATATAGCTACAAGATTTGATGTTTTTATTGATGGGCTTGGTCTTGCTTTGTCCAATCTTTCCTCATTATGTCCTCACTGCTCTACTTTAGGATGAGAATGAATATAATATAAATATATATCTCCTGGGAACATGAAATTCAGAGTAACTACAGTCTGCGACTCTGAGCATGGTCATTCATATTTGGTCACAGAATGAATTGCATTTCCTTCCTTTTGAGAGAATGGTGCTTCTTGCATAGGCAGGATTCTTTTGGGGTTGAAGCTATTATTTTCAAAAGGTCACTAAGGAACCTCAATGAGGGCACAGGGCAGATCCTGGGGAGACTACACCGGATAAACTAAAACTATATCAGGAAGGTAGGACACATTTGCTAAAAACCAAGTTAATGTCTCAAGAGTCTTAGGAAATGTCTGGGAAAGGAGTGGGGTCCTCCCTCAGGTCTTAAGCCTTTGCGTTATTTTAACATAAACCCGAGAAGCAATATTCTGTGTCCAGGCTTTCAAGTGCATGTCAACTGCTGGAATTCTTGTTCTTCAGCTGGAGAGAGGCTTCACCAACTCTGGGGGAAGGGCTTCTCTCCCTTTCCATGCTCCCATAATTTCCCTGCTCTTTCCATCTTGTCTCAGAAGCCTCCCACTGCTCCTTCTAACAGTGCTCACTCAGGTTTCTCCTCTTGTGTGCCTGCCCAGGAATGGCAAGGCCTTGCCTCACTCTTCAGTCTCCCAGTAGGCCTTCTTTCTTGGAGCTGTAGGAGGAACAAGGTTACATGGTGCTCTGGCTATGTGCATTCAAGAAAGGGTCACAGATCATTAAAGCCCAAGATTATTCAGCCAGAGAGGGGTATTCATTCCACTTGAATAGAGGCATGAAGCTCTTTTTTTTTTTTTTTTTTTTTTTTTTTTTGACCAGAGCTGGCTATTTTACAGAAAACAAAGGAGTTATACATTAGCATGGGGTAACTGGCTTTTCTAGGAGGCTACCTAACAATGACTAGAGACAATGGTGTAATTATAAGCCACCCTGTTAAAAGATGCCTAGCTCACACACAGTCTCTGAACAAAACTTCACTATGCCTTGGGAAAGAGATTTAAACTGGCTTGTGGGTCTAATGAGGGGCCTGCTTTGTTCTTTCTTTCCCAGTGCTTTGGAAGCGCTTCCGCCTTACCCAGACTCTGGCCTTTGCCAACACTGGCTGTTCCCACAGCCAGGAGCACTTCCCTCCTTTCTTTTGCTTATCTTCTCTGGCTTTGCTTCATTGCGTGCTTCGTTCTTTCTGACTGAATTTTGCTTTCTTTTCATCTTCAGGCTGTCCTGGGATCTACTGACTGTGAACACTCACTTTGGCACCCCACCATGCTGCTCACATTGTACGCTACTTGCATATGTGTGTGTGATCTTGCCTTTGTAGAAATGAACTACTTGAGCATTCAAATTATTCTTGTGTTTGGCCTCCTAACGTAGGCCATAGCAACATGGTCTTCTTAAACTAATGAGTTATTGAGTGTGTGGATGAAAAATAGCTCTCACCTCAAAGTGGATAAGAAACACTTCATTACAGAGCCCATATGTTCTGGGATCACAGATTTAGATCACTCGAAATTCTATATTTCAACATCAAGCACTTTCATGACTTTTTTGCAGGAACTGAGCAAGAAAGTTCTGAATCGCTGGGTAGTGGTGGCACATGCCTTTAATCCCAGCTCTAAGGAGGCAGAGGTAGGTGGATCTCTGTGTAGACCAAATCCAGCCTGGTTTACAGAACAAGTTCCAGAACAGCCAGGGATACACAGAGAAACCCTGTCTTGAAAAACAAAAACAAGCAAAACGAAATTATGAATCAAGATACTTTTCAAACACATTGATGGGTAGGTCAGGTAGGCAGGTTAGAGTTGTACAGGGAGAACTGTTATATGCCTTAGACACTATCTGAGAGTCTATCTAAGCCCTTTTATGGTAGAATTAGTTTGTTAGCAAATTCCAAACATTTGATTATTTATTTATTTATTTTAGATCTGTTAGTTGCAGGATGTTAGGTTTGGCTCTATTAGTTAGTCATGACACAGAGGTAAACAACAAAGAATGGCTATGTAGGGGGCTAAAAAGATAGTCTAACATGTATCGTAATTAGGTTCTGGACCTACAACAATACAATCTCTCCAGTCACTGAAGTTCTAACCAATCAGTCTTTGCACAGCTATGTTCTGAGTATACAAATGGTTAATATAAATGGTTAGCTAGTATGAAGGCCATTACAGCACAAAGTGCCTCAGGGAATAAATAGCTTATAGAATAGCAGCTTGAGTCAGTAGAGGAGTTGGTGGGCAATGAAGGTGTATACCTTCTAAGTCAGAAAAATAAGGATGAATACAACATCACAGATAGCATGTGTAGGATATGCCTAGGAAGGTATTTCCATTTATTTATTTATTTATTTATTTATTTATTTTAAACCTATGTCTATGGTCTGTCTATATTTTAAAACTATGACTGTGGTTTGGGTGAGTTTCTTGTGAGCAGTTTCCTGGGATGTAATTAATACTTTACAAAGGAGAGAAGTCCAGAGTGGCTGGTGAATGCCTCTATAGGTCAATTCAAGTATCTAGGTACATAGAAATTTCTGTTTCTGTATCTCTCCTATACATATAATGGTAGTGTTGATCTAAGCTTTGGGTGGAGTGTGTGTGTATGTGTGTGTGTGTGCGTGTGACAACTCTGAGGTGTTAGGTTACAGCATCCAAGAGCTCCCAGTTTGGGATTCCCAGACCATGCTTGTTAACATTCTGCAGTTGGAGACTGGCTCCCCTTTCTTGTCTTCTATTAGTTACCTTTATTCTGTCAGGTCAGAGAGAAGGAAGGACAGAAAAAAAAATGAGAGACTCAATAGCAATGTGGGCTGTATTTACTAAGGAAAAGACCCATGGAAGAGTCTCTAGAGAAGAACCACAGAGCCCATCCATACATTGGCTGCTTGCAGGCTAGGGTAGCTTTGGGGCAGGAAAGAGGAAGGGAGAGGTGAGTGCTAAGTTTCCTTTCCTGGCTCATGGTTGGCTGTTTCAAGGTGTAGTTAGGGAATGCAATTAAGTGATGAGTTAATGCTTTGTAAGGGTCCATGATTTGCAGAAGAATGACACCCCAGACTCAAATACTAAGTAAACGCAGAGTGTTTTATTCTGCAGAAGTCCAGCATGCTGGGGTCTCTCATTACCAAGACAGAGACAACCAAGTGAGCTTGGAGGCTTCATTTAAAGCACATTGGAATTCAGGGGTAGATGAGCTTTATCTTACTCTATCTCTAAGGACATTCCATTGCCGGGGTGTGGCTGCTGGCTGGAAACTGCTGACTCATTGTCCTTGCTTCAGGCCAAGTAGTGGAGCAGTTTCTGAGGAGCTGCCTAAAGCCTGTGTTTTTAGTCCTAATCTCCTGAACTGCCAGTTTGAAGCCTGTCATGGAGTCAGCCTGTCTCATCAGCTTGTCAAGTGATTTATAAACATCTCTCATGTCAGCCATTTTCTGGAGTCACTGGGAGTTGCAGAGTTCAGAAAAGCACTGTATGTTAGTTTCAGGGACTGCCATTATTTAACCAGAATAGAGGAGTGTTATGGGATGGTGTGGCCCTGGCTAATGCTTTCCTCCTAGTCTCACTGCCATTTCCATTTTGGTCAGTGTTAGCAGAGGCTCAGTGAGAAATTCCCCAGATCCCACCAGGTCTTTGGCCAGTGTTGACTCAGTTTTTCCTTCTTCTTTTTTTAATCTTGGGCTCCTGCCTCCAGTTCTCTAGGAAGAGAGAAAGGAATGGACTTTAGTTGGAATTTCCTCTGTAAGTGATTGAGCGAATTAAAGCAGAAGAGAGTTTTCAGTCTCTGGAAAAGAAGCTAAAAAACATGCCAACCATGCTGAAACAAACTATATGCTCCTGCCTATATGGCAGGAGACAGATAAGACAGGTTATAGCAAGACTCGGCTCCTGCCGATATTGTCTTTTCATTTCCAGAAGGAGCAGAGCCTTCCCAGCTCCCTCCAGAGGGGCCTAAAGTGTCCTTCAGTTCCCCCTCCTCACTTTATGATCTTGATGTTAAGGCATGTCTGCCTGTCACACTTGACCGCATCAGACACTGTAGGCTCTCTGAGCCTCCCTATGCTTGCAAGCAAAAGTTCAAACAGACTTACAGACTCAGACTTTGATGAACAGAAAGACAAACAGGAACCAAGGTAAAAGCTCGAGACCTCTGATTCATGGCTCCAGTGTATTCCCACAAGGAGTTGGATTCCCGGCCAATGCACCAAATGTAAGACTCTGTGGAGCCTTAGTTTACTGGAGACTCCCTGAGTGAACCACGTAGAGCCTGAATTGATGAAAAAAGGTAAGAGGAATTTATTGTTCCAGTGCACTGGGGTCATCCCAGTCCAGAAGGAGAGGCAGTGACCCCACACAACTTGTTCAGTGAGCTTTTTATACAGTTTTCAGGGCAGCAGCCATTAGGCACAATGTGACTGGCAGAACAGTGTGACTTTTTAAACTGATTGGTCTTCAGGGAATGAGGTGGGAAGTCTGGTCTTCAGGGAATGAGGTGACAAGGACTTCTCTTGTTTGAAGGTGGGCAACAGTTCATCCTTCAGAATGTTTCCCTAAAGGTTGGTTCCCACCCTGTGGTCTGAGGAATGTTAATTAGCCTCTCTCTTCGGGAGGGGCAAGTGTTCCATGACCTTCCCAAAGTTCCTGAGTTGACCTTTTCAAACCCATTTGTTAAAACTTTGTGATTGTTTTGAGAGAAAGAAAATAGAAGTTTAAAACATAAAATTCCGGGCAGTGGTGGCTCACGCCTTTAATCCCAGCACTTGGGAGGGAGAGGCAGGGGCAGGCAGATTTCTGAGTTTGAGGCTATCCTGGTCTACAAAGTAAGTTCCAGGACAGCCAGGGCTATACAGAGAAACCCCGTCTTGAAAACAAAAACAAAAACAAAACAATGACAACAACAACAACAAAAAAACCAAACAACCCCCCCCCCCATAAAATTAGTGTTAGGTCTCAGAAACCTGGGACAAATAGCTGAGGTGCCTATCAATGTATGAAGGCAGATACTGGCTTGCTCTCTCAGCATCACTTGGTACCTGTGGCTCTGCCCAGCACTTCTCACCTTGCCCCCTATCCTAACCTCTCCCTCCCGTGGTCTGAGCTTGGGCTTCCCTTCCCCGAACCTGATCCCCATATATAACTCAGCAATTATAGTGAAAGACCCCCAGAGGGAGACCCTCGCTCAAGTCCCAGGAGAACGTGCACCCAAGGAAACATGAGAGACCATCTTGATGTAAACACACGAGGTAGTTTAATATCGGAGCTCCGGGTGGACCCATATCTCACGCAGGAGACAGAGGGATCAACCTCGAGGCTCAGTGGTTAGGGATTTTTATAGGAAGGAGGTCTAGGGGAACAAAGAAATTAGCATAGCAATACATAATTGGCTAATTCAAATCCAGCTAGAATACGTGCAGATCAGAGCATAGGAAAATTCCTAAGGGTGGTATTGAGGCAGCAGGGCATCTGGCTAGCCTCCAACCATACCTCATCATTCAGTTGGGTCATCTTGCCCAGACAGGTCCCTGCTTGCCTGAGCCCACCCAGACATGTCCTATCTATCTCTTCTTGGCCTGCTAGTTCCCAGAATGTTCAACAGCTTGCTTGCTCATTCCCAGGCCTATGTGGGCAAGCTTGTGCTGGATTTTCAGACTTAAAATTCTTCTACCTGGCCAGCACAGGTCCTAAGCTTTAGTTACTCCTTTTCAATAGCTACACTGCTCCCTTGTCTCTTGGCCAGGCTGCATCTCTTGATGGGCAATACTCCCTCCCCATAACTCTTCTCAGTTTAGTCTTGCGGCCATGTTCAGCCTGGACTCTTCCCTCTGCCCCATACTTCAGGAGTGGTCATGTCCGCTGTTAGCATTCTGTATAAACTCCACCCCCACAGATACCTGGTAGCAGCCAGGTATGCTCCTCCTCATAGTTACCTGGCAATGGCCAGGTAGGCCTGGCCCTATAAAAGGGGCTGCTTGCCCCCTCCTCACTCTCTTACTCCTGCTTCTCTCCCTTGCCTCTTGTCCTTTTGTGCCCCCTCTCTCCCCATTCCCTTCCCCCCTCTCTCCGCGTGGTCATGGCCAGCCCCTACTTCTCTACTCTCTCCTTCTCTCTGCCTTTCTCTGCCTCTGCTATGCTCTTAACTCCCCTCCCCATGCCCTAAATAAACTCTATTCTATATCTATTCTAGATCATACCGGTGTGTCTCTGATCCCTCAGGGGGAAGGGATGCCCTTCCCCCACACCCCACCAGAACATATTCATATAGCTCTTTCTCTTTTTATGATCACAACATCATCCGCCTCACAACATCCGCCTCCCTTTAGTTCATATTTTCATTCATCTGGTGCTGAAACCACAGGAGTAGCATACATGAGCCCCTTCTAAGGGACTTGGCTCTCTGAACCAAGCTGATGGCTTGGCTCTCCTAATGCATATAGGGATTATTTGTTTCTGCTGGGTTCTGCCACCCACCATATTTGATTTCAAGTTCTAGATTCTGCCTCTCTAGCTGCTTCTTCAAACCTCCACCTGCTCCACCCATCCTCTCCTCAACTACTTTGTAAGTGTCCTATGGCTCTTGGAGGTGCCCTCTGGGCCACCCAATACATGGGCACCTCCCTGGGTGGCTATCATGTGGGTATCTTTCTGCTATGCTTTCCAGGGCCCCACCATATGGTCAGTAAATACAAAAGGAACCTGTTTCTCTATATTACAGCAAAAGGGTGGTGTAATAACAACAGCCAATAGGAAGAAAGCTCACATAACACGATGTCTAACATGAAGAAGATAACTCTATCTTTAGCAAGTTTATAGTAAAAGAACAAACAAAGTCATAAATTAAAAAAAAAAAAACATCTCAATGTCAGACATTGGCTAACTACTCCCACAAGTTCTGTACCACCATCATTGCTCTAGCATATTTTGGAGGCAAGACAGACTGTAGGTCAAAGGTTTTGTGGCTGGGTTGGTGTTTACATTTCCCATTTGGTAGTCTGCAGAGTACCTTCCTGCACCAAAGAGCCTAGAACATAGGAGTCAAGGTTCCATGTAGGCACCCGCTCCACCTCTCCATGTTCAGTGACTTGTGTGGATGTTGTCCTCAGCAATGGCCTGCTGTCAGCTTTTGGAGAGAAACCCTTTGTCTTAGCATCAGCTTGTGTTGTTTGGGGTCTTCCATGGGACCCCCTGGCCAACAATTAGATTGAATATAACCCAGACTCACCACTGGAGTCTTGCCTGGCTACAAGAGATGGCTAGTTTTTGGGCCCTGCTAACTAAGGTTGGAGTCTGACATTGGAAAGCTTTGAGGTTCGTGCAAAATGGCAGACTTCCTTTACCAGCAGAGCTTCTCCTTTTCTGACCTTGTCTGGAGAGCTCAAAACCTCCATATCCTCTACCTGCAGAATGTCACATAGCCTTGGTGAAATTATAGGTTCAGCCTCCTTCTCCTGATAATAAACTCGTTCAGCAAGTGCCTGAGGTTCCTGGAACATGTCTCATGCTGGTGAGGCATCTCGGTACCTTAGCCTTCAGCCAATGACCTTTGCCCACCCTGGATATTCTTACCTGCTCCCCCAAAACTATATAACCCTTGATTTACCTTGAATAAAGTTGATCTGTCTCCCTGAAGCTAATCCCAGAGTGTTGTCACCTCTTTTGTACTCACAGGCCTTCTAGAACCCTGTCTGTCTACTCTGATCCCTTTATCCCAATGTGGCCAGTGATCCTGGGAAGAAGGGAGGACCACAGCCAATTGAGACTCTATATCCTCCGTTCCAGAAAGTTTCCACTGAAGTATGTAAACCCCCAAAGCGCCCCCTCCCAATTCCAGCTATCTCTCCCTGAACTCTCTCCCTACAATTATCCCCAACTCTTCCTGCTCCTGTCCCTAGCCCCATAAAATCTATTTCCTCTTTCTAGGGAGATCCATACATCCCCCCAGATCCTTCCTATTTACCTAATCTCTCTAAGTCTATAGAATGTTTACGTAGCAGCTAATATCCACTTATCAGTAAGTACATACCAGTTTTGTCTTTCTGGGTTTTCAGAGTGTGATGACTGTGTGTTGCCTATTTTACTGCCTTGCCCAACTGGTATGTTCACAAGGAATGTCTGCTGGTGTTGGAGGCGGAGATGCATTGTTGAATCAAGGTAGGGAGGTTAGGAGGGAATGTTTGTGGGATCCACAGGAAGTGTGCTAGAGCCTGCAGCTGGTGTTCCGTTCCGTTGTAGTGTTAGGGGTGAGACTGAGGGACTGAGTCTGGGGAACAAAGCGAGCTGAGAAGGTCTATGCCTAGTTTACCTGGTTTTCTGTCAGGCATGGCCTCACATTTGATGGTTCTTACTGTGGTGGTATTCTTTTTCTCATTTATTATTTCTAATGATATTTTACTAAATCTCTTGAGCCTTGTATTAGCATCATGAAAAATGTCATCTTTGCTCTTCCAATGAGTAAACTATTTTAATTTTGTGCTTTTTATTTATTAAAAAATCTATAAGATGTTGATAGATAGCAACATTGTCAATAAGCAGATTATCTAATTTCTAATTAAAAAATTATTTATATATTATGTATACAGCATTCTGCCTACATGTATGCCTGTAGGCCAGAAGAGGGCACCAGATCTCATCATAGATGGTTATGAGCCCCCATGTGGTTGCTGGGAATCAAACTTAGGACCTCTGGAAGAACAGCCAGTGCTCTTAATCTCTGAGCCATCTCTTCAACCCTAATTTCTAACTTTAAGTGAAGCTGCTTTCAATTCTTTTTACCCATGTTTTGGTAATTTGGATTTTTAAGAGAATATCTCCTTCCGGGGAGATATCTCAGTTGATAAAAGTACTTCCAAGAAGACTTAAATTCAATCCCTAGAAGCCATATAACAATGCCATTGTGATCACAGATCTGGAAAGCAGAGACAGGTGGATTCCTGGAGGCTTACTGGCCAGCCAGCTTACTTAATGAGCTTTGGCTACTGAAAGATCTTGTCTTTAAAAAATTATGTATATATAACTTAATATACATATTAAGTGGACAGTACTTGAGGTACTCCTCCCACAGGGTAGGGGAGGAAGAGGGAGAGGCACAAATGCTTGTGTATACACATAAACATGCAAATACTCACACAGAAGCACAACTGTGTGTGCACGCACACTCCTAGAAAACAAAGAATATCTCTATCCATTTTTTTTATAGTTTAGAAATGAAGAGTGGTTGTCAAATTTTATCAAATGATCTGTTAGTACCTATTGATAAAATCACATTGTTTTCATTTAATTTGATATTTTCTTAGATTATGGTGCTAGGTTTTCTGACAGGGAACCACTTGCATTCCTAGAATAATCCTTTATATTTTTGCATCTTTTTGATAAATACTAGATTTCTTAGCTCTTACTTTTGAATTTTCCCTTGTGTTCTGCAGCAAGCTTGGAAAATGTCTATTCTTTCCGTTTAAGTTTTAGGTTAAAATGGACTTGACAAAATGAGTTACATTTACATGTATAGAAATGTGCAAAATTATTTCTATTTTTATGCTAATATGATTTAAATAATATTGGAATTATCTAATATTGAAAGGATAAGTAAAAATATAGTTGGGCTCCTTTTCTTTGCTAAGTCTTTTATACCCTTCCCAGACTTTACACTCAGCTGGTGTATTGGGGCAGAAACTATTTTTCCCCTCTTAAGTCAGGGTCTTATTAAGTTGCTCGGGATGACTTAGCTAGCACTCTCTAGCTCAGGTTTGATTAGAACTCAGGATCCTCCTGCCTCAGTATCCTGACTGCTGAGATTACAGGCATGTGCACCAAACCTGGGAAGAAGTCCCTTTTTCCAAAAGAAGTTTTTTGTTTCACAGCATTCCATGTAAAGTCTTTCGTCTCTATGAACTTTTCTTGAATCTGTATCTACGATGCCAAAATGTAAAGTCTTTCAGTTCTTTTCACTTTTTGAATCTGCACTTATGACTGTGCTTACTCTTATTCACTGAGGTGACCACTAAAGGAAACCCAAAAAATAGCAAAGCATGACTGATTTACAGAAAAAGATAAAAGGAACAAAAATTGTCAATAAAGATTTTTTTTTTAGGGCTAGTGAAATGAGTCAGCATGTAAAGGTATTTCCTACCAAGCCTGATAAACCCAGGTTTGAGCCCTAGAATCCATGTAGTAGAAGAAAACCAACTTTTTCATGTTGCCCTCTGACCTCCGAACATGCCATTGTATGTGTGTGTGAATGTATGAATGTGCACACATAAAGAAATAGATGTAATCTTAAAACTTTAGGAACATTTTTACAAAATGAAAAGAAAAAGAAAGGAAAATGCTTAGTTTTCCTGTCTTTGGATCTTACTGTGGAGCTCTGGGCTTTGTGTGCACTTTTGAAGGAATTCAGATGAACACACAAAGCACAGAACAAAAGATAATTTGAGTTTATTACAAAGGAAAATGAAGCTCTCTTGAGGACCAAGAGTGGAGCAAGAGCCAAGGGGACCATTGCCATCGGGCACACACACGGGTAAGAGTAGAAAATGACCTAAGGGACACTGTGCTGACCTATCTGTATTTCATGTAGGCTTTGTAATATTTTTAAAGTTTCTAAAAGAGACAGCTTTTCCTCAGAGGCATTTTCTTGTACAGATGATTGACAGGCTCATTTCGGTTGACTCTCAGGGAGGAGACAGTGGTATGACCTTGTTCTTTAGCAGAAGGCTTCTTGCTAGGAAACTGCATTATGGTCTTGTAGACAGTTCAGACTCTCATGTCTCCACCCAAGGCCAGAGATAAGACTTAAACATCTTCCTTCTGACCAGAGACCAGAGTCCTACCATGGCAGCCTCTGATACACTACTAGCTACCTATCAACTCCCCAAGAGCTAAGACTCTAAAATCACTTAAGAAATGGCCCTTCTGCATGAAATGGGGCATAAAAGTGTTTAGGGTGATCACTCTTGTTGGTTAAGTTTCCACAGGGTCATCAGAAGATGTATCTATTGAGAACAGAGGAGAAGGTCTAGTGTAGGCATACATTTTTTCCAGCCTACTTTAATAAGCATTCAAACTCCTCTCTAGCCCAACACCCATCAGGGTAGTAGAAAAGGAAAGTTATAGCCAGGTGGTGGTGGCACACGCCTTTAATCTCAGCACTTGGGAGGCAGAGGCAGGCAGATTTCTGAGTTCAAGGTCAGCCTGGTCTACAGAGTGAGTTCCAGGACAGCCGGGGATACACAGAGAAACCCTGTCTAAAAAAAAAAAAAAAAAAAGAAAAAAAAAGAAAAAAAAAAAAAGAAAAGAAAATTAGGAAACAGGGGAAGTGGACCTATTTAGAAATAGTTCTTTGGGGGTAGGTCCAATCTTCATTGTCAGGATATCAACAGTTCAGTCCAGTAGCAAACACTAAATACAAATCAGCTGCTACAGTCCAGTCCTCTTGGCAGTCACCACATACAAACCAGCAAAGGCAGTTCAATCCAGAAGAAACCCCAAGGCTCACCAACCAGCCAGGGTCTGTAGAAGCAGCAAGAACCTGCAGGAACATCATGAGAAGTTCTTTGGCAAGTTTCTCTCTATGGCATCAGCACAAGTGGAGCTCAGCAATGCAGTGAAAGGCAAACCACTAAACACGTGATGTCAGCGAAGAATAGAGGGTGGAGCAAAGCAAACCAATGCTCCAGCTCCCACTGTCTGTGGGGTCATATTTATGTTCCTTCATCATGTGTCCTTTCACATGTCTACTACAGCAAAACATCTTTAATCTGTGTCTGCTTCAGCAAAACATTCTTTCACGTGTCTGCTTTAGCAAAACATCCATCCTCTCACTTGCGTGCCCCAGCAAAACATCATTTGGCATAACTGACTTTCCAAAGAAACTGGAAGTTTCCACTTCAGTCTGATGACCAACAGGACTGAGACAAAATAGAAAGACAGGAAAATTATGATGACATGGAAGGAAGGCTTGGGAAAACAGGCCCTTCATCCCAGGATCTGGTCTGCCTTATCGCATGAGAAACTTCAAATTCACCTGCTAGTTCAGACTGCACACAGAGATGAAATGTGTTTTCCAAGGACATCTTTTGAAAACAATAAATAAGCTGTGCTTACTTAGTGCCAAAATGACATACAACCTTTTGCTTCTGGGGCTCCTGTTCATTCCTCAACCTAAACCATATCCCCTATAAATCTGCTTTATACCTGTGTTTACAGGAGAACATTCTTTAACTTTTAACCTTGCTGTAAGCTTCACTCCTTGGGCAATGCTGAAAGGGGAGGAATTCTCAGCAACCTTTACAAATATAACTGGAGAACCACCCAAATCCTATAAATACCTGTCGATGTAACATCTAAGTACGATTCTGCCTCTCAAAGTCCATATCCATCTTGGGCTATGTCTTATTCTTTCCTTGAACCTCCCTTTCTGAGCCTAACATCTAACATGCCTCTTGGGGGCTAAGAGTCAACTCCAGGAGTAGGAGCACTTGCCATGAAAGCATACAGAACTTGAGCAGGGAGCTGGGCATGGCTGCATGTGCACCTATATCTTCTGCTGCAAATGCAGAGGCAGGAGGATCACTGAGGTTTGTGAAATATCCTAGTTCCGTGGCCAGTGAGAGCTTGTCTCAAGGGAATAAGGTAATTTATCATGGAGCTGAAAAAGCTGGTGTCTGGCTCCCTTACTGATCCAAGCTTTCTTGAAGGCCAAAGGGTGGACCCTGTGGTGTAGCATTTGTAATTTTGTATCTTTTCCTCTTGGCAGAGCTCCTAAATTTTACAAAATTCAAGACCAACAAAGCCTGGGTCTGTCCTTAGCTAGATCTTACCACTTACATGATGTTTCTTCAAGCAACAGAGTGTAAATGAAGTGAATTATATTTGTTTCCTCAGTCCAATCAAATTACAGTACTATTTACCCAGCAGTAATATAAATTATGTACTGATTTTTTTCTACTTCTTTGTTAACCTATAGCTACAAAGCTACAAACTTGAAGATACAAAGATTTAGTTGAAGTCATAGAACATTACAAGGACATTGTAAATCTTGGAAATGTAAAATACTAACACAACTACAAATTACAGATGCATTGGAAAACTACTTAATTAATTAGTCTTTGAGAGTAGGCCAGCTAGGGAGAGAAGCTAAGGGTGACAGTGGGAATAGGGATTCTAGTATGCTGTTCTCAGAAGAGTAGTCAATGCTCTTAACCACTGAGCCATCTCTCCAGCCCTTGTATGCTGTTCTCATTAACTACATCAACAAAGCTTAACCAGTATGAAGCTGGAGGGGTCAAGGAAATTAAAAATAATTACCCATGTTTCAAAATATACTCATAATATTTTTAAAGACGATAGATCAAGGAAAAATCAGGTATATTACTAATGGTAGAAACAATACTTAAAGATGAAATACTAATCATAAGAATAGCCTGGCCACAAAGCATTCCTCATAAAGCATGGGAAATTGACTAGGAGATGAAGAAAACAAAGTTTTGATTTATCTGTATCTATATCTATAATATATCTTCAATAGCATTTGAATTTTCATTTGTTCAAGCATTAATTTTTACTCAAGTATTTAAAAATGTTTATAATGGTATAATTATAGTGTTGCTCTTTCCTGAGAGAAATTAATAGGAGAGTGATTTAAATAATTTAAATTGATTTTATTTAACAACATGAAAATACCTCTACAGTATATTTTATCTTAAAAATTCAGCTTGAACACTGGATATGGTGGCACATGCCTTTGATGCTGGCATTTGGGAGGCAGAGGCAGGCAGAACTCTGTGAGTTCAAGGCCAACCTTATCTGCAAAGGGAGTTCCAGGCCAGCCAGGGAGTTGTACAGAAAAGCCCTGTCTTGAAAAAACAAACAAACAAAAAAGCAAAAAAACCAATCTAGATTGAGGCTGAAGAACAGCTCAGTGATTAAGAGCATTTGCTGCTCTTGCATTTAAAACACATGGGTTCAGTTCTCAGCACCCACATGATGGCTCCCAGCTGCTATAGTTTCTGGGAACCTCTGCAGGCACTAGGCACAGGCACACGCATGGCACACACACGTATATGATAGCCCAGGACCGTGCAGGAGTATCAAGTGCTCATAACCACTGAGGAGCCTCTCCAGCCCTAGCTAAAAAAATTAAATTCAGACACTCATCCACATAAAGACATGTAAAAAAAAATCAAAATCCAGAATCATACATAGCAGAGGAGAAACTATGACAAAAACCTCAGATGCAGGCTGCAGTCAAGAGCACTGGCTGTTCTTCCTGAGGACCCAGAACCCACATGACAGCGCACAACTGCCTGTAACGCAAGTTCCAGGGGATCTGATGCCCTCTTCTTGCCTCTACTGGCCCTATATACACATATACTGTATAAATACACACACATACAGGTAAAACATCCATAGAGATAAAATAAAAATAAATAAATCTTAAAAAAGAATCCAGGTGCTTTAGTCAGAGAGATGGCTCAGCAAATAAAGGGCCGACTGCCAAGGCCAATGACCTGAGTTCAATCTCCAGGACCCATTTGGTGAAAGGAGGCAAGCAATTCGTACAGGTAGTCCTCTGATTGCTACACATGTATCATAACACATACACACACACACACACACACACACACACACACACACGTAATCTAAAAACATTTAAAAAGATTTTTAAAATTTATGTTTATAATTGTTTTGTCTATGCGTATGTGCACTGCATGTATGCAGTGCCTTTGGAAGCCAGAAGAGGACGTCGAGTCCCCTGGTACTTGAGTTACAGGCAGGTGTGATCCACCATGTGAGTTCTGGAAACTGAGACCAGGGCTTGTGTAGGAGCACCAGGTGCCCCAGTCTTTGAGCAGCCAGCCACTCCAGACCTATTAAAATAACATGTTAAATTCAAGTCCTTAATAATGTTCATTTTTAAACATCTGGTGTATACATGTGTATGTCCAAGATATACATTCTAAATATTAGGGAGTATTGCATCCAGGTGGAAAAGGATACAAATGATTTTTAGAAAAAAAATTTTTTTTTTACCTTGCCTCAATTTTCTAAAATGTTTTTTCTTTTTCTTTTGGGATGATGGAGTTGAGACAGGATTTCTCTGTGTAGTCCTGGCTGTCATGGAACTCCCTCTGTAGACCAGGCTGGCCTCGAACTCAGAAATCTGCCTGCCTCTGCCTCCCAAGTGCTGGGATTAAAGGCATGCACCACCACCGCCCGGCCCCCCAGAAGTGTTATTTTAATTCCCTTGTTTAGCTCCTTTTAAGATTCTCCCAATTGAACAAAGTCTTACAGATCGTGTGTGTGTCATTTTCCCACGCTGGACTGTGTATTCAAGTCAAAATGCGTTTGTCATCACCCTCAAAGACGGGATGTATTCTTCAGCTCACAGTGATAAGAAATCCGCTTCACAGCTAAAGGGAGATAAAGAGAACGCCATTGCCTGCTTCCTAGCACCGTGCCGGTGCAGTCCATTTCTCATCGCAAGGGCAGGCGGCTCTAAATCATCAACTAAATCATCGCAGCTTGACAACAAAGCTCCAGCCGAGCTCGTCAGCAGCAGGCCCTTGTCTGGGATGCTCATTTCAAATCGCTGTGGAAAGCAAAGCCACCGCTGTTAAGTTTCATAACATCTGAAAAGCCGTGACTTTTCTAGTCAAAAGAGCACTCTTGCAAACCTTGATGAGGAAGTTTACATAGACTTCATCATGGCAGCAGATTTAAAAGGTGAGAAAAATAGGCGCGGATGCTCTCAGGAAAATTTGGACCCAAGGCATTTCCATCATTTCAAAGCAAGCAAGGAAGCCACATCTGAAACATTTTACTTTCACACAAAGGCTCCTTTGTGTTTCAAAATTCAAGAAGAGACATCAAAGGAAACCAAATACACCGGCATGTAAAGTAAACTCGCTTGTATTTTTTTTTTTTTTTTTTGCCTTTGTTATTTTTTTTTTTTTTTGGAGTAGAGTACTTAGTAGATAGTTTAGTGCATAATAGAATCTCCTGTGGAATTTTTAATGTCTCAGAATGGTGGTCGTGGTGGGGAATACTATAGCTGGGTATACTGAGGGCATGACTTTAATCCCAGCAGCACTTGGGAGACAGAGGATGGTATGAACTTGAGGCCAGCCTGTTCTACATAGTGAGTTCCAGGTTAGTCAAGATTAGATAGTGAGAGCTTGTATAAAATAAAATAAAATAAAATAAAATAAAATAAAATAAAATACCATAAATACAATTGGTACTAATTATCTCAGATAAGTTCCAGAAGCCAACAACAATTGAAGTTTCTTCAGGGCTTTCCTGAGCCTTACTAGAAGATTCTAGATCAGACCTGTCTGACGCCAACCATCCCTCAAGAACTGGAGAGATGGCTTAGCAGTTAGCACTGGCTGCTTTTCCAGAAGACAGCAGGTTCCATTATCAACATTCACATGGCAGTTCATAATTCTATAACTTCATTCCTTTAGGGATATGTCCCTGTCTGGCCTCCAATGGCACTGCACGCACATGGTGTACAGACATATATATGCAGGCAACACTCCAATACACATAAAAGAAAATTTAAAGAAGTAAATTAAAGGGCATTGCAGTATCTTTCCTTCTAACCATGAGATGTGTTAGAATTATTCCTACAGAGTGAGGACTTTAAAAATTCATTTATTATGGTGCGTGTGTGCATGCATGCACATATGCATGGTGTGTGTGGGTGTGCCTGCCACCCTGCACATGTGTAGCTAAAGGCAACATTGTATAGCTAAATCTCTCCTTCCTACCTTTACATGGGTTCCAGAAATTGGACCAGACTTGCATGCATGGCAGTGCCTCTACCCTCTGTGATGTCCTGGTGGGGATTTCTCATAGAAAACATTTTGCCCCTTGATTCCATCATGTGGGCACCGTGGATTTGCCCCTTGTCTTAGTTTGGATTTTCATTGCTGTGAAGAGACACCGGACTGAGGCAACTCTTAGAAAGGCATGAGGTCATCTCTCTGCCTCTATGCTTACCTGCTACAGCCCAGTCTCCAGGGGAAGCAAAAGGACCCTTGTGAAAGGTGAATCAATTCACATCTCCCAATATCTCAAAATCCTTCAGCTTCTTCTAGTCCTACCTCAGATAGAAATTCAAAAACCTTTCTATATGGTGAGAAAAAACTAAGACTATTCCTTCAGTTTCAAAGTACTGTGAAATTCTGTCTTCAGATCAATATGTGGTCACCGCATTTGTGAGCTCACAGCTTCAGTGGTGACTTGCACAAGTGCAAGAGAGTCAACATTCCAGAACAGATAGGGAGGGGCTCATGAGGTCCAACCCCTAGCTGAAGAGCTACTGGCAATTGAGGGCTGATAGGGATAATTTTTCTTTGGGAATGTAGACCCTGGTAGTGCCCATTCTCTGGCTCATGACCCACATCCATTTAAATGTCACTATTGAACTCAGTGGGTTATAAGCAAGGAGAGGGAGGATGAGGATGAGGAGGGGAAAGGAGAGATGAAGATGAGAGGAAGTATTCAAGGAGGCTGAAGTGAATGGGAGGAGGGTATTTGGGTTGGGTTTCCATTGCTGCGAAGAGACACCATGACCAAGGCAACTCTTATTAAGGATAACATTTAGCTGGGGCTGGCTTACAGTTTCAGAGGTTTAGTCTGTTATCATCATGGTGGGAAGCACAGCATCGTCCAGGTAGACATGGAGAGGGAGCTGAGAGCTCTACATCTTGATCCACAGGCAGCAGCAGGAGACTGGGTTTTATACTTGGCATAGCCTTATTAGACAAGTACATATGAGACTTCAAAGCCAGCCTGCATGGTGACACACTTCCTCTGACAAGGCCACATCTATTGCAACAAGGTCTCTGGGAGAATTCTGGGAATCTTGAAGGCCAATTTCAAACAAGACAGACGGCCTGTTTGAACACCCAGGCTTGACCTCTGACCTCTACACATGTGCCTCTACTGGTATCCACATACTAACAATGTACACACACATAACAACAATAATATCAGTAACATCTTTAAAACAGTGATGGAAAATAGGATATTCATTTTTAAAAAAAACAACTTGGACTCTTACTTTGCTATCTATAAAAATTCAACATACATCAGCAATTTTAATATAAGTTCTAAGTTGGCAAACTTTCCAGAACAAAATGGATAAAACCAAAGATTTCTTGGAAATGATACCAAATGCATGATCTGTAAGTGTAAAGATGAACAAATTAGATTTAAAAAGAAAAAACCCCACCTTTTAAATTTCAAAATACTATATTAAGAAAATAAAAATATAAGGAATAGACCAAGGGGAAATATTTGAAATTCATATATCCAGTAAAGATCTTGTTATCTAGAAAATATACAAAAAAAAAATTCACACCAGGTATGCTGACTCACACCTGCAATTTTTTAAAAAAGATTTATTTATTTATTATATGTAAGTACACTGTAGCTGTCTTCAGATACCCCAGAAGAGGCTGTCAGATCTCATTATGGATGGTTGTGAGCCACCATGTGGTTGCTGAGATTTGAACTCAGGACCTTCAGAAGAGCAGTCGGTGCTCTTAACTGCTGAGCCATCTTACTAGCCCCTTGCACCTGCAATTTTAGCATGTGGAAGACTGAAGAAGGAGGATTGCTGTGAGTTCTAGATAGCCTGGGCTATCTTGTGTTACCTCCCCTCCCCCATGCACACTAGAAAGTAAAGCAAAGCAAAACAAAACAAAACCAAAAAATTCAATACACAGAGAGGAACTAGCTCTGTAGACCAGGCTGTTCTTGAATTCAGAGATCTGCCTGCCTCTGCCTCCTGAATGCTGGATTAAAGATATGTGCCACCATGCCTAGCTTACAACCCAATTTAAAAATGGCAAAGTATGGGGGCTGGAGAGATGGTTCAGTGATTAAGAGCACTGACTGTTCTTTCAGAGGTCCTGAGTTCAATTCCCAGCAACCACATGGTGGCTCACAACCATCTTAATTGGATCCAATGTCCTCTTCTGGTGTGTCTGAAGATAGCAACAGTGGACTCATCCAAATAAAAAATAAATAAATCTTTAAAAAAAAAAAAGGCAAAGTATTGACACTTCACTCATATGTGTATATGTGTATACACATATATCTATATATATGCTAACAATAACTTTTAAAGGTGATCAATATCATTAACCATCAGAAGATACAAATTAAGGCATCAGTGAACACTACTACATGTCCCCTAAAAAGATTATTATCACGAATACAGGTGATATTATTGGAATACTTTGAATATAAAATAAATTGTGTGTCTGATATATGCACACATGTGTGCAAGAATATCTGTTCCATGTATATCTGTTATTTGCATGGAAGTCAGAGAACGTGGGGTATCTTGATTCATCACCCTTGGCCTTATTTTTTGAGACAGGGTCTCTCTCTCTCACTAGAGCTAGGTTGGCAGTGAACAAGCTCTAGGAACCTTCCTGCCTCTGTTCCCTCCAAAGCATAGGTGTTACAGGGAAGTGTAACTGGGGATTTGAACTCAGGTCTTTCATGCTTGTGCAGCAGTGTTCTCATACACGGAGATAGTTCTCCAAGCCTGCTAAAATAAATACTTTAAAAACTCACGAGTAAAGCTGATGACATGCTTCAGCAGGTAAAGGTCCTTGAATCTGATGATCTGAGTTTCATCCCCAGGACTCCCCACGTAAAGCTGGGCAGTGGTGGTGCACGCCTTTAATCCCAGCACTTGGGAGCACAAACCAGCCTGGTCTACAGAGTGAGTTCCAGGACAGCCAGGACTATACAGAGAAACCCTGTCTCAAAAAACAAAACAAAACAAAACAAAACAAAACAAACAAACAAAAAAACAAAAGAGGAAACCTATAAATTGTCCAAACATACACTGTGATGTGTATGCAGGCACACACACACACACACACACACACACACATCAAATGCAACAATAACAACAACAATAAACTAACAGGAAGAAGCACTTAGAAAAGGTCCCCAGCTGGGAGACTGTTTGGCTTTAACATCAACAAACTTCCCACTATATCACATAGTTAATGGACGAAGACACTGGCCCTCAGAGCAGCTGAATATTTCCCACATGTTTATGGAGAAAAGATCACTGAATTAAATTATGTTTGTATGGCAAAGTTCATGGTAGTATGATATGTATACTTGTACTCTTTGTGAATTTTATGTAAATATTTAAACGATGCTATCTGATGCCAAGTAGCCACTAATCTTAATTTGCAAACTCATGTGTGTGCAACATTTAATTTTCTGGGTATTTAGAAATCCAGCTTAATTTCCCTAGACACCTTATTAGTTTGATAGTAGGAGTTAAATCACAATTAATTTCAAGGTCTCTCCCAGGACACTTTTCATCAGAGTTGTGCTGGTGTTCTGAGAGTGATGGAGAGGGCTAAGAAGGCTTCAGTCCTTCTGCTTCTGCCCTCTTGAAGCCTTCCAGTCTTTGGAGGTCATCAGTTCACAGAGGGAGTTAGCTCTCACCTCTCCTCTCAGCAGGGAGGCCCTTGGCGGTGGGAAAGCCCTCCCCTGCTGTTTTCACTCCTCTGGGACATTCCAGGGCTCATTGCTTCACTCTGTACTTTGTTGAGCTTCAGAAAAATGCTCTTGAAGTTCCCACATGCCTAGAAATGCTACACAGCCTTTCTCCTCCATTAATGGCCGCTGCTTTAAAGTCCTTCCAGACACTGATGGTTCAGCTTTCCCTTCATCTATGCAGTGCTGTGTGGGATTCTGTCATTTCCCCTTCAGACTCTGCCAGGATGTGAGAACCTGCAGAGTAAATGCACTTCCCTGGGGCTCACTAGCTCTGAGCTATCCTCTCTTTGTTAGTTTTCCTTTCAATGATAAAATCTGGGGAATAAAGAAAACTTGCCCTAGTTCACCACCAGCACCAATGCCACCACCAATGCCACCACCATCAACTCACCTGTGGCTGTTCTTGGTACAAAGCTATAGTAATCAAAATGTCATGGTACTGTCATAAGAATAACTGTATGGATTGATAAAACAGAATGGAAAACTCACAAATACACGAACATTCTTAGAGCCAATCAAATCTTGACGAATGTACCAAGAGCAGCCACTCTTCACTAAAATGACAAACTCTTTACTAAATGGTGGTGGAAAATATACATTATTCCATTTCTAGAAGAGTTGAAACTGGACCCCCATTAGTCATTGTTTCCCTCTCAATTAAACCTCCAACACTGTTTGGGCCTGGTGTGTGGTATTTTCGACGAGAACGCCTCTCTTAAACCATCAGTAATCACCTTAAAAAATCAACTAAAAATGAACTTACATGCAAGATCCAAACTATTAAGCTATTAGAAGAAAACATGGGAGTGTTGATGAATACCATGTCATTGATCTGGACAAGAACTCTTTGGGTAAGACCTCTTAAGTATAGAGAACAAAAGCAAAATGATAAATGGTATTTTTTTTTTTTTTTTTTTTTTTTTTTTTTTTTTTTTTTTTT
>JADRCD010219632.1:0-14811 GCA_019843815.1 Montemys delectorum
CCCCCCCAAGCCAGGACCCTGCTGAGCCCGAGGTCTGGCCCCAGCTGGGCGCAGGAAGCACGGGGAGCAGCCCGCAGACCCCGAGGAGCCGCGCGCTGCGCAGACAGTCTACGCCAAGTTCCTGAGGGACCCCGAGGCCAAGAAGAGGGACCCCCGGGAAACCTTCCTGGTTGCCCGCGCCCCAGACGTGGGAGGCGGTGAGTGACTGGGAGGAAGGGAGGGAGGGAGGGACAGAAGGTGCCAGCTGGCCCAGGGAAGCAGGTATCACCCCCCAGCACCCAGTCCGAAAGGTCCCCCCCATACAATATAGGGAAACCGAGGCAGCAGGGGTCCAGCCTTGAGCTATAGCTAGTAGCTATGAGTACCCCACATGAGTCAGAAGCAGCCGCACAGGGCAAGTGGGGGACGGTGGGAGGGCAGATTGGGACACACACGTAGATAGACAGGTCAGGAGGGAGGGCGACAGGGAGCCTGAGCAGGGTGCCTCCCACCGCAGCCCGCTGCAGGAAGGGGCTGGGAGCCCCGTAACACCCGCCCTGCAGGGACTAAACCTCTGGATCCTGTTTTATCAGAGAATTTCTCTCCACAGAGAATTCGGAGGAGGATTCGGATGATAATGACGATGATGACGATGATGACGAAGAGGAGAAGAAAGACGGGAAAAAAGAGAAAGGCTCTCTGCCCCCCAAGAAAGCAGCCAAGGAGAGAGAGAGGAAAGCCAAGGCTCTGGGCCCAAAGGGTAGGTGCAGAGGGCACCCGGGAGCCCATGGAACAGGCAGAGTCCTCTGGAGGGGCGGGCGGGACCCCAAGGCTCCCCATTGACGTTGTGAAGAGGGGCAACCCCCTCCCCATTCCACACACTGGCGGTCCCTAAGGAGATCGATCAGTTTTCAGGGCTGTTGCACACCCAGAGGTGCGCACCCAGGAGGAGGATTCTGGGTTTTTTTGTTTGTTTGTTTGTTTTGTTTTGTTTTTGTTTTTGTGGGGTTTTACTTCATGTAGATCAGCGTTGGAATTTTTATAAAGTAGATAAAAGTAAAAAGAAAATCTATGACTAAAGACAATGATGGTGCCAGGCCTGGGCGCCTGTCCAGGAAGGTTGGGTCAGAAATGTGTGGGACAGGGGCTGGTGAGATGGCTCAGAGAGTAAGAGTGCCAACTGCTCTTCCAAAGGTCCTCAGTTCAAATCCCAGCAACCACATGGTGGCTTACAACCACCCGTAATGGGATCTGACGCTACAGTGTACTTATCTGTAATAATATATAAATCTTTAAAAAAAAAAAAAAAAAAAAAGAAAGAAAGAAAAGAAAAAGAAATGTGTGGGACGCTAGAACCGGGCCCGAGGTGCGGAGGGTCCCTGCAGGAGACCCTGAAGGAGGGTTCACAGGCTCCAGAGAAGGCCTAGGGTTGTTCACTCATTCATTCCGTCCCTGCCTCTTAGGCTGGTTCTTAGCCAGATCATTTTTTTTGACTTAGAAAAAAAGTTAACACAAGACCAACAGACCCTTGTCTGGTTTTGGCACCCTAGGGGCTTGAAGCTGGATAAGGGGGTTAGAAGGTGGCCCTAAAGCCGGGCGGTGGTGGTCCATGCGTATAATCCCAGCACTTGGGAGGCAGAGGCAGGCGGATTTCTGAGTTCGAGGCCAGCCTGGTCTACAGAGTGAGCTCCAGGACAGCCAGGGCTATACACAGAGAAACCCTGTCTTGAAACAAAACAAACAAACAAAAAAGGTGACCCTCAGCTCCAAAAGGCTCCTTCCTTCCCTGACCCTGACCCTCCCCCAATCTCCCATTCCTAGGGGATGTAGGAAGCCCGGATGGCCCTCGGAAACCACTCCGAACCAAGAAGAAGGACGTAGGGGAGGGAACCAAGCTGAGAAAGGCAAAGAAAAAAGGTAAAACTGGACATCGAACGGTGGGGGTGGAGGGCGGGGTGGGGGGCACTGGGTGTGGTGTGCTGCTGACTCCTCGCATCCTGTCTGCAGGCCCCGGGGAGACTGACCAGGACCCCGCGGGGAGCCCAGCAGTCACCAGGAAGAAGATTCCAGCAGCCATGTTCCTGGTTGGGGAAGGTGGCGCCCCTGAGAAGGGTGTGAAGAAGAAAGGTGAGGTGGCTCAAGGATGCTGGGACCGTGGACGTTGTGTGGGTGCAGCGCCCATGACGGGTGTGGGTGAGAGCTAGAACCACGTGGCAGGCCTCTTGATAACCCTGATCGCCAGGCTCTGACAAAAGAGGATTATGGGTATTGGAAAAGCTGGCCAGTTGGGGCGAGGGGTCTACAGTCTTTTCCCCCTCCATACTCAGGGCCTCCTAAAGGCTCGGAGGAAGAGACGAAGGAGGAAGAGGAAGAGAAGGAAGAGGAGGATGCATCCGCAGTGAAGAACAGCAACCAGAAGGGGAGAGCTAAAGGGAAAGGCAAAAAGGTTGTGACCCGAGGGGCGCGGGGACTTCTGGGTGAGGACTTGGCTCCCCGCCTATGGTAGACAGGGCACAGGGCCTAAGAAGATCAGGTTCACGGGAACGGAAGAGACAGGGAGCCCACGGGCTTCGGTTGTCCAGGCGTCCTCTCTGCAACACAACCATCACAGAGCTCCCAGTTAGAGGGCGTGTGTACTAGGGAGACTGAGCAGGCCGGCAGCATGGCAGTTTGGAGGTGGGGGAGGGGCGCAGACAAGGTCTTGCTATGTAGCCCAGGCTACCTTGGAACTCTGGTACTAGGATTGCAGGTGTGAGTCCTAGGACTCCAGGCTTCCTCGCGGCACAGCTTACACACCTTTGGGAACACCCCTTGGAGGGGCTGAAAGTTGGCTAGCTGGACCAGTTTTAAAATGTTCCACTCTGCTAGTCCGAGGTCACCCTCAGGGTCCAAAGCCTCCCAGGCCGGTTCCAGGTGCACACAAACCTAGGGCATGGGAAGTGTAGACAACAGGATCAGGTGTCCAGGCAGCAGGATCAGGTGTTCAGAGCTAACCACGGCTACACCCTGAGGTTGAGGCAAGCCTGGCCTACATGAGACCCTGTCTCAAAAATAAAATAGGGTCAGAAAGGAGAGGGGGTGGGAGGGGAGGGGAGGGGAGGGGAGGGGAGGGGAGGGGAGGAGAGGAGAGGAGAGGAAAGAAAAAAGAAAAGAAAAGAAAAGAAATCAAGCAAGATGGGCAGTGGCGGTGCATGCCTTTAATCCCAACACTCCACAGGCAGAGCTAGTTGATCTCCATGAGCGCAAGGCCTGCCTGGTCAACAGAGTGCATTCCAAGATAGTCATAGCTACACGAGAAAACCCTGTCTCAAAACCAACCAAACAACCAAACAACCAAACAAACCAAATAAATAAACACAGGGCTGGAGATGGCTCAGGGGTTAAGAGCATTGGGTGTTCTTACAAAGGAACCAGATTTGATTCTCACCTGTGCAGCACTTCACAACCTTTGCAACTCCCGTTCCAGGGGCCCTGCTGAACTCTGAAGGCCCCAGGCATTCACAAGATACACAGCCACGCACGTAGGCAGAACAGTCATATAACAAAAAATATACCCCTTTAAATAAAACAGTCAGTTGATCTCTGGCTGCCAAAGGCTCCAGAATGTTCCCCGAAGTAGAGCCCATTCTCATTGGACATCTTCCACGGCCAAGGCATGTTGCTAAGTACTTTGAAGGACAATATAGGCAGACACGCTTGAGCGCACAGACAATCCAGAGGCCTGGCCGAGATGGTCATCCACAGCTCCTCTAACAAGAGGGCAACCCAAGAGCCATCCCTGGTCCGAGCTTTCGGGGTTAATAGTTTGTGGAGGAGTGTCAGGTCTTCAGGGATGGGTTCCCATGAACCCAAATCCCTGTGGCTGGTGGCCACAGTGGTTTACCCCAGGTGGAAGCAGCCCTTGGGGCCCACAGGCTTTTGAAACTCGCAGGTGTTAGAAATGTTGGAGTAAGTTTTCCCAGCCCACATTCCACACATCATCTGGTGTTTCCCGTTTCTTCTGGAACAGGCTGGAGTCCACCCTAGGTGGTCATTTGGCCCTCGGCAGTGGGCCCCAGGCTGTGCCTCACCTCACACACAGTGCAGGAGCGCCCTCAGCAAAGGGCTGTTATCCTAGATAACTCCCAAGCCTCAGGTGCCGAAACCTCAGCCTGATAGGTCCTCCGTCTGTCCCGAGGGACCTGAGTCCCAGTTCCCCTCCTGTGACAAACAGAGCAGGGGGTGAAAGGGCACTAGGGCTCACCTTGCCTCCTCCTGTAACCCGCGTTACTAGGAAATTCTCCAAGAGCAGAGTGAGCTGACAGCTTCATGAGTCAGCTATGTCTTGCCTAGTAACAAACAGCCCCCCAAGGTCTTCAGAGGATTCACTTTCTCCTGCTTAGTTTCTGAGGACCATCAATCTAGAGACGGCTTCACAGAACCGTGTGGGCTCAGGGTGTCGCACAGGGCTGTAGTCCCTGGAAAGACTGGCAAGGGACAGATAGTTTCTACAGTGGGTGTGGCATTGGTTAGAGACCTCTCTTCCTCTCCCTATAGACTGATCCCGTGCGCACAGCACAGCCCCAGTTTCTATACAAGAGGGGCGGCTAAACCCCCTGCGCGTTAAGGGGAATGAACAAAGTTGTTTGGAGAGCAAGGCATGTGGTGGTACGGACTGGACTTCTACGCCAAGAGCTGGGAAGTTAAGGGGGATTTCAGTGAGGCCAGCCTGGGCTACAGACTTTGAGGCCCTACAGAAGAAACCCTCTATCAAAGAAAATGAATAGGGGCTGTCGAGGTGGCTCAGTGGTTAGAGCACTGGCTGCTCTGGCAGAGGACCTGGGTTCAGTTCCCAGCACCCATGTGGTTACTCATAACAAATCATAACTGCAGTTCCAGGGACTCCTGTACCCTCTTCTGGCCTCTATGGTGCACAGACAGACATGCAGACAAAACACTCATATATATGTGTGTGTGTGTGTGTGTGTGTGTGTGTGTGTGTATTTTACAAAAAAAACAAAAACCAAAAGACTGCCACCAGCACAACAGAGCCAGTCATGGCAGGTAGTGTTATCCCAGTATCTGGGAGGTAAAGGGAAGAGCTAGCCTGGGCTATATAAGACTCTAAATGAAAATGAAAACAAGAACATTATATCCAGCTGGCAGACCTTTGGTGGTAGAACCTGGACTCAATCTGGGACTGTTTGTACTCAAGCTAAATAGTTATAATTCATCACAGAATTCTAGAACCTTCTATCACGGGGCTGGGCTGCTGGGGCTGTGACGACCGAGGCACCTCAGCTCCCAGGCCTGGATGCTAGACCTAGCTCTTTTCTTCCTCCAGAAAGTGGTAAGTGGTGGCCTGTCCTGCGTGGGGTGCAGAGATGGGACCTATGGAGCGGGGTGCCCTGGCTGATGGACCGTCTGCCCACGCAGAAGGAGGAGAGAGCCCCATCTCCCCCTGTGGAAGTGGGTGAACCCCGGGAGTTTGTGCTGCAGCCAGCACCCCAGGGCCGGGCAGTCCGCTGCCGGCTGACACGGGACAAGAAGGGCATGGACCGCGGCATGTACCCATCCTACTTCCTGCACCTGGACACGGAGAAGAAGGTCCTGGGAAAGGGGTGGGGCGTGTCTAGGACTGGGGGTGTCTAGGGCTGAGAGGGATTATCTGTCTAGAGCTGGGGGCGGTGTCAAAGGCTGGGGGGTGGTGTTGAAGGCTGAGGGCGGTGTCGAAAACAGGGGGTGGTATCTAGGGCTCGGGGTGTCTAGGGCTGGGGGCGGTGCCTAGGGCCGGGGGTGGTGTCTAGGGCTAGGGGGTGTCTAGGGCTGGGGGCGGTGTCTAGGGCTAAGGGGTTGTCTAGGGCTGGGGGCAGTGTCTAGGGTTAGGGGGTGTCTAGGACTGGGGGCGGTGTCGAAGTCTGGGGGCGGTGTTTAGGGCTGGCGGTGTCTAGGGCTTGGGTGTCTAAGGCCTCTCTGGTCCCCCAGTTCCAGCTGCCTCACTCTGTCACCTCTCTTTCCCCTTCTCTTCAGGTGTTCCTCCTGGCCGGCAGGAAACGCAAGCGGAGTAAGACGGCCAACTATCTCATCTCCAGCGACCCCACCAACCTGTCCAGGGGAGGGGAGAACTTCATCGGGAAGCTGAGGTGCAGCTGCACGCCTGTCCCTCTGTGGCTGTCGGAGGCGCCCCTCCATGGGGTGCTCCAGAGACATCTCCCAGCCTAGGACATTTTCCACTCTGACATGTACAGACCTCTTGGGGACCTTGTCTAGATGGTTTTGAGGGGTGGGGGTGGGGTGGCATGCCAACACTTCCACACCAGGAGATAGGGAGTGTGTAGACCTGAGCAAGGCTCTCAGAGAGGACTCTGGCTCCACGTAGGCAAAGCCAGGCCTGTGGCCCTTGTCATTGAGAGCTAACACTTACCTCATAGAATATTCTCTAGGGAGGTTATACTACAGGGCGTGGTGGTGTGCACCTATAACCCCAGCTGCTGGGAAGTAGAGAAAAAAGTATCAGGAGTTCAAGGTCATCCTTGGCTGTGTAAGGAATTTGAGGCCAGCCTGGGCTACATTAAAGCCTGTCTGAGAGAGAGAGAGAGAGAGAGAGAGAGAGAGAGAGAGAGAGAGAGAGCTCTCATTTGGTCCCAGCACCACGTAAATCAGGTGTCCTGGAACATGTCTTGTAAAACCAGACATGGGAGGCAGAGGCAGGAGGATCCACAGTTCAAGGCCATCCTTGGCTTTACAGTAAATTCAAGCTTAAGACCCTGAATCCCAGCACCAGCAGGCAGAGACAGGCAGAGCTTGACAGAGTTCAGGGTCAGCCTGGTCTATACTGTGGGACAGTCTCACAAGCAAGCAAAAGCAACATTTACTGAGTGAACGAACAAGAAAGGGAGAACTTGGGCCGGGCAGTGGTGGGGCACGCCTTTAATCCCAGCACTTGGGAGGCAGAGGCAGGTGGATTTCTGAGTTCGAGGCCAGCCTGGTCTACAGAGTGAGTTCCAGGACAGCCAGGGCTACACAGAGAAACCCTGTCTCGAAAACAACAAACAAACAAAAAGGGGGGGGGGATTCAGTGTCACCAGGATGACTTCCCATATGGCCGTCCAGCAACTCTGAGGACTTATTTATTTTGCTTCTATATTTAACAAGAGGCATGTAGGGGCCTCCCTGAGCCTCAGACATAATTCTAAACACTTTCCAAACATTAGCCAAACATTGTATTTTCTTACGAACCAAGCCAGAGGGGGACTGTAGCTGTTTTGATATATAGGTGGGAAAGCTGAGGACCAGCAAGATGGCAAAGGAGGTGAGAGGCTTGCCACCAAGCCTGATGATGGGAGTTCAGTCCCAGGGATCCACATGACAGAGGGAGAGGACTGAGTCTGGAAAGTTGTCTTCTGAACACACACGAACACACACACACACACACACACACACACACACACACACATCCACTCAGTAAGTCAACTAAAAGAATAATCAATGCCAAGTAGAACACCTGAGACTGTCCTGTTTCCTAGGGCCACACAGATGGAGCTGAAATCTGAATGATTTGTTTTATTCTTCCTTAATCTTATTAGTCTGGGTGTGGCGTGTGCAGGCACAGGTATGCTGGTATGTTCATGTGGAGGTCAGAGGACAACTGTGTGGGGTCAGCTCTCTTTCTACCTTTGTGTGGATCCCAGGGATCGAACTTGGGTCCTCAGGCTTGTGTTACACAGAACCCTGCCAGCTTTACTTTTTTCTTTCTCTCTTTCTTTCTTTCTTTCTTTTTTCTTTTCTTTTCTTTTTTTTTGAAAGAGGGTCTCATGTAGCCCAGGCTGGCTTGGACCTCAGTACATGCTGGGAGATGGCCTCGGATTCCTGATCTTCCATCACCACCTGCCAAATGCAGCTGTTTCTGCCACATCTGGCTCTGCTTTTGTAGTTGCCGGGGGTTGAGTTTAGGGCCTGAGGCATGCAAAGAAGGTTTAGCAGGGTGAAACTGAGCCCCAGGGCTAGACTGCCTCAAAGTAACAGGGACAAATAATAGTAATCATCTTAAAAGCTCTCCTTGCCCCTGAGGGAAGCCTGGATCAGGACACCTGACATGCTAGTCCCAAGACACACGCTGCCCCTTGCTCCTGAACTGGGCGGCTGTGGGAAGGCTCTGGGGTGGGAGGTGGGAGGTACTCCCTCGCCTCAGCCTAATTCTTTTTTCCATCCTTAGGTCTAACCTTCTGGGAAACCGCTTCACAGTCTTCGACAACGGGCAGAACCCACAGCGAGGGGGAGGTGGTGACGTGGGAAGCCTGCGCCAGGAGCTGGCTGCTGTGGTCTATGTGAGAAACCACTGTCCCCGCCATGCCACGCCCTCCTCAGGTGGGATTCGGCCTGATGTCCCTCTCTTTGTTTCAGGAAACCAATGTGTTAGGCTTCCGAGGACCCCGTCGTATGACTGTCATCATCCCCGGAATGAACTCAGACAATGAGCGGGTCCCTATCCGGCCCCGAAATGTGAGCCCCTGCTACCATCTGACTCCCTGTCCCCCAGAACCTTGCTCTCTGTTCATCCACTCAACAAGGTCAGGGCCAGGGATCCAGCTTGGCCAACGGACTCTCCTGAGTATCCTTGTCACGGATTCCTCCGGGCACTTGTAGAATGAGCTCAGGTTCTCTGTGGTTGAATTCATGCCAGGCACGGTGGCACACTCCTGTAATCCTAGAACTTGGGAGGTGGAGGCAGCAGGATCAGTAATTAAGGACCATCTCTAGCTATATAGCGAGAGAGTTCCAGGCCCGCCTGAGCTACTTGTAACACTGTCTCAAAGAAATAAACAGGTTTCCAGGCTAGCTTGAGCTACTTGTAACACTGTCTCAAAGAAATAAACAGAGCCGGGAGACCGCTCAGCGGGTAAGCTCCTTCAGAGGGCTTGAGGTTAGTTTGGGGCTTAGGGGTTGTTTCTGAGGCAGAGTCTCATTATGTAGACCAGTCTGGTCCGTGGACTGGGTTGAACTCACAGAGATCTGTCTGCCTCCGCCTCCAGCACACTAAGGTAAAAAGACCATGCACCGCCAGGAAGCAAAACAATCCTGTTGAAACTGGGGTACCAGTAGAGGAGGGAAGACTGCAGACAGCGATTGTGACAAATGAGCAAAGTCTGGGAGATATTAAATGTTAGAGAAGGGAGGGAGGGGAAGCAGAGGAGGCCGGCTGAGGCACATGACTCTCACACAGGTTTCCGTCGCAGGCCTCATCTATGTGAGGTGAGCAGTCTTTCGTGCCTGGGATCGAGGTTTAGGGAAATGGTATTCAGAGAGGAGAGCCAGTGCAAGGAGCCTGAGGCAGAGGTACCTGATAGGTTGAGGGGTCAGTAGGGTGACCATCATGGCTGGAGGCCCCTGAGGGCCAAGGTGATTCCTAGGGGTAGAAGGTGCCTGGTTAACTGGCTCTTGCTCCGAGAGAAATGAGAAGTCATAGCAGTGGTTTGGGGCTGCGGAATGACCTTTTAAAGAGGCAAAGTTGGCGAGCCGGGCCGTGGTGACTCACACCTTTAATCCCAGCACTTGGGAGGCAGAGGCAGGTGGATTTCTGAGTTCGAGGCCAGCCTGGTCTACAGAGTGAGTTCCAGGACAGCCAGGTCTACACAGAGAAACCCTGTCTCAAAAAACAAACAAAAAAAAAAAAAAAAAAAAAAAAAAAAGAAAAGAGGCAAAGTTGGAGCATGTGCAGTGTGGGATAAGAGGGAGAACTAACCGTCCTAGGCGCTTGTAGGCCGGGTGAGCCCAGGATTTCAGAAACCGATGATTGGCATGGCCCATGCTTCTCGGTGACTGATGTCCCTTTCCTCCTTTCCGGTGGAAAGTAATGGCTCTGTCAGCTGCATATGCATCTTCCCTGCTGGAGGCTGTCCTGAGAGGCCAGGCTGTCCTGGGTGAACAGGCTGTCCTAGGAGGCCAAGCTGGCCAGGAAGCTGGGCCCTGCAGGTTCCCTGGGCCCCACAGTTGCTTCTTCTAAGCCCATTCAGTAAGAACCAACATCTAACCGTGCCACAGCAGTGAGTGAGAGAGATGGGACGGGCTCACCCTGCAGGCAGGAGGAGGTGTTGGGTTCCAATCCAGTACCACAAAACCAGGCATCATGGTTCATGCCTGTGACCCCAGCACTCAAGGG
Source organism: Montemys delectorum (assembly GCA_019843815.1). Classification (NCBI taxonomy): domain Eukaryota; kingdom Metazoa; phylum Chordata; class Mammalia; order Rodentia; family Muridae; genus Montemys; species Montemys delectorum. The sequence goes on from JADRCD010219632.1 coordinate 10,118, forward strand.
GTAGAAGCGGGGAGATCAGACATTTAAGGTTATCCTCAGCTACACAGGGAGTTTGAGGACAGCCTGGGCTATATAGGACCCTGAAAACACCCCCCTCACCCACACCCCCCCACAGGAGGGCTTAGAGATACCTCTGTTAGTAAAGTACCCGTTGCACACAAGTCTAGACCCCAAGTGCAGGGGGCGCTGGGGAGCACCCATACGAAGGTTGAGCGCAGTTCCTGTATCCTAGCACTGAGCAGGAGCAAATGGGTAGATCCCTAAAAGCATCGATCACCCCGCCTTGCCCAATCAATGAGCTCCAGGTTCAGAGGAAGCCTAGAACTGGAAGGTTCTAGACCACCAGGGGCACAAAACTCCTGTTGGGTTCCGGCTGCACTTTTCCACTCTCGGCCAGAGTGTCCCCCAAATGAGGTCTCTTCCCAGTAGGGTTCTGCCCACATCTGCTGCTCCTCTAACCATCCTTTCTTTCTTTCTTCCCCCGACCCCCAGACAGGGTTTCTCTGTGTAGCCCTGGCTGTCCTGGAACTCACTCTGTAGACCAGGCTGGCCTCGAACTCAGAAATCCGCCTGCCTCTGCCTCCCAAGTGCTGGGGCAGTCAGTGTTCTTAACCACTGAGCCATCTCTCCAGCCCCCTAACACCCTTTTTTTTGGTTACCTCTCCTCCTCGGGCACCCAGGCCAGTGATGGGCTGCTCGTGCGCTGGCAGAACAAGACCCTGGAGAGCCTCATTGAGCTCCACAACAAGCCGCCCATCTGGAATGAAGACAGTGGCTCCTACACCCTCAACTTCCAGGGCCGGGTCACCCAGGCCTCTGTCAAGAACTTCCAGATTGTGCATGCTGATGACCGTGAGTATCCGAGAGCCACCCGGACCTTCCCTCCGCCAACTCCTAACCTCTCCGCCCCCTTCTCTCTCCCTCCAGGACCCGTGGGTAGGTGCTGGCACATTCCCAATGATACCTTGATGAAGGGAGGGATGAGTTGCTGGAATCTGAAAGGCACCCTGAGTCCAACCCCTTTGGATGGAGTAGGTAGAGGGGCCCAAAGCCACACGGAGGAAAAGAGAGAGTTAGAACTTATCGTTACCAAGATAATTGTCTAATTGTCATCAGACAAGGTCACACTATATTCACTTGGCTGTTTTGAAAATCTATGAGGACCAGGCTGGTCTCAAACTCACAGAGATTCCTCCTCCTTCTGCTTGCCCAGTGCAGGGATTAAAGGCATGGCCACCATGCCCCGATAAAATAGAGGATTGTCCTTTTGGGGTTTTTTTGAGACAGGGTTTCTCTGTGTAGCCCTGGCTGTCCTGGAACTCACTCTGTAGACCAGGCTGGCCTTGAACTCAGAAATCTGCCTGCCTCTGCCTCCCAAGTGCTAGGATTAAAGCCATGGGCCACCGCTGCCCGGCTGCCCAGCTGAGGATTGTCTTTTAAGAGCTGGGACTGTCAGGGTTCAGGCAGAAGCATACACCCCCTTGTGTGTCTGTGTGTGTCATCACGGACAATCTGCAGGAGTTAGCTCTCTCCCTTGGTGCTCTGAGAACCACATTCAGGTCATCAGGCTTGGCGGCAAACACCAAGAGACCAGAATAGGAACCATGTGTTTCTAAAGTGTCTAATCCTTTTTTTTTTTTGGATTTATTATTTTTATGTGTGTGCCTGCATGAGTTATGTGCACTTTGTGTGTGTGTGGGGGGGGGCCCACAGAGGCCAGAGGGTGTCAGATCCCCTGGAACTGGAGTTATGGGCAGTTGTAGGGGTGCTGGGAGTCAAACCTGAGTCCCCCCAAAGAACAGTATGTGCTCCTAACTGCTGAGCCATCTCCCCAGTCCTCTGCCTCTCTCATAGACTGCCTGTGAAGACTGACTGAGGGAAACAGAAGCTTGGGCGAGAGGTCCCACCGGGAGTACCGCACAGAGGACTCCGGGTTACAGGGATTGGCCAGTATTCTGAGTCCAGTACCTCCTGTCTTCTGGCCTTGGGACTGATCTCCCGGCCAGTTCCTGTAGGAGTTTAGTCTCCACAGACCAGAGCTGGAGTGGAGGGGTTTTTTTTGTTTTTTTTTTTTCCTTTATTTGTTTGTTTTTATTCGGAGGTGTCTAGCTTCTTCCTCAGAGAGTTTCAGGCCAGGATATTTGGGAGGGAGGGGGTAGGAAAAGGATTAGGAGGAGTTCAAGGCTAGCCTTGACCACATGAAGGGCAGTCTCAGAAGAGATTGAGAAGGGAGGCTGATTGATTGCAACTGATAGCCCCTATCAGGACGGGAGAGGCCTGAGTCCAGCGCAACTAGCCAAGGGAAGGAACACCAGGAGTTAGAGAAGGGTCTGAACTAGGGTCAAAGGTTAGCCTTATGGGCAGGCCAGAGGAATGAGGCCAAAAGACAACTGAAAAGTAGGTGAGGGAAGGGTTCTGGTTTGGGCAAGTTTGACAGGGTCCCTCCCATACTGCTAGATTACAGGTTTACTGTAGCCCCAGGCGGCAGCTGATAAGGTAGGGCCCCTGCCCTGCGGTCGTAGTGTGACAGACCCTGTACGGGCTGCGCTGATTGGATGACCCAGAACGGGGAAGGTGGCCAGAGGCTGCCTGGGGGCTATGACTCCACATCATCAAGGAACAAGACCTCGCTTTGTTGAGGGGTTGCCCGCCGAGATGGGGTTCAGGGTCACCCCGCGGTCTGTGTTCACAGCCGATTATATAGTGCTGCAGTTCGGCCGCGTGGCTGAGGATGCCTTCACTCTGGACTACCGGTACCCGCTGTGCGCTCTGCAGGCCTTCGCCATCGCCCTCTCCAGCTTCGACGGGAAGCTGGCCTGCGAGTGACCGCACAGCCCCTCAGCGCTGGGAAAGCATTCGGTGGGGGGTAGCAGGGTCCCTCCCACACAGCTCCCATGGAAGGGCTCGCCCCTCCGCCCCTCGGGGGCCCCCGGGCCCCCCCCCCCCCCCAGCCTGGCACCAGCCGAGGCGGAGGGGATGGAGATGAACATCTGGTCGCCCCAAAATACTTGCCCCCTCCTCCCCAGTCACTTCCTGTCTGGGAGCCCGAGTCAGATGTTCGAGGCCCCTCCGGGCCCGCGCTGGGGGCGAAGGCGGGGGGCGGGGTGGGGAGCAGACGACGGTGAAGCGGAGTCAGGGACCCGCATCCCCAATAAAGCCACGTCCCGGTCTGAACGCATCGGTAGTTCCTGGATTCGTGTGTGTCGACTCAGGTGCCTGCGTTCGTCCCGCGCTCCCTCGCCCCCTTCTCTTGTCCTCTGGAACCTCGGCGAGAGCTCAGGGTCCGGGCCCCCGGTTCTTCGTCAGCCGGGAGGAGAGGGAGGGCCCCAGAGGTAGAGGAAGAGGGAGAAAGGAAGAAATTCGAGAAACAAGCCACTCGGGGAGAACCAGACAAACCGGGTCCGGGCAGGGCGGAGCCGGGTCTGGGGCCCCGGAGTGGGGGGCGGGCTCTCGGCGGGAGGGGAGCTGCAGAGGCCTCGGCTGCCACGGACCCAAGTAGAAGGGTGGGGAGCCCGAGACCCCATGCGCGCTCGGGCGTCGCTTGGATGCGCGGGACCCCGGCTCCCCAGGACCCTAAACACCTCCAGGAGTCCAACCCAGGGGGCAGAGCTCTACTCTTGGCTCCGCCCCAGGCCTGATCCCTCCAGATTCGGCGGAGTACCCACGAGGGGGGTGGTGTAGGGGAGGTGGGGACTCTGAGATGACTCTGAGCGAGAATCGGGGTGCGCGGGAGGGTGAACCCGCAGCGGCGGGCGTTCTTGGGGGCTGGGTGGCGAGAGAGACAGCAGGCCCCGGCCCGCCTTAGGCCACTCCCCCAGATAGCACCACCCACCCGCGGGCCCGCCCGCCGCTCGCCCCACCCACCGGCCCCGCCCCTCCCGCCCGCAGCCCCCACCCCCCGCCCGGCTCCCTCAACACAAACTTTCCGTCCCGCTCGCTCCCTCCTCCGCGCCCAGCACCTCCCGCTCCGGCCCGGCTCATTCCGTACATTCCGGCCATCCCCCTGCCCACGACCCCCCTTCCCGGCCCCCCTCACTACTCCCTCGGGCCCGGCGGAGCGGCCCGGCGGAGCGCCCCCCGGAGCTCGGAGCAGGTAAGCCCGGGGAATGCGGCTCGGAGGCCTCGCGCGCAGAGGTGACTGACTGCTCGGGTGGCTTCTGGATGGCGGGGACCCGGGACACCCTGGGGGCTCCGAGCTATTGTCCAGCCCGCGCCCGAGCCCGGGACCCGGGTGCCGGGAACTTTGGAGGGAAGGGGGGGGGGGAGACGCTCTCCGGGAAGCCCCGCCCACCACCCCACCCCCCCGCGACCCGGAGGCTGGGAAGCCCGGAGTGTCCCGGGTGCCCGGGCCTGGCCCCGCCGTGTGCCGGGGTGCGCGCCGGGAGCCGCGGGCTTGGAGGGCCTGCCGCCGGGACTCGTATCCGGGGCGCCCTTTGGACTCCGAGAGCCCGCGGGCCCCGGGCTCCACGCAGGCCTTGGCCAGGGCGCGCCGGGGTGCGCGCTGCCCGCGGCTGCGCTGGGGACCCGGCCCGGGTCTGGGTCTGGAAGCCACGGTGTGAGCCCGGAGCGTGTGCGCACCCAAGGGCCGGGGGTGGCGGGGGACGCCTGTCCCCTTCAGTGCTGCCACCCGCGTCAGGGCGAGTCCCAGCTCCTCGCTCCGGACGCGGCTGGATTTGGGGCCTTCCCCCCCCCCC
>JADRCD010219632.1:17908-28121 GCA_019843815.1 Montemys delectorum
AGAGAGGGAGAGAGAGAGAGAGAGAGAGACAGACAGACAGACAGACATTGACTCACATTTGCAATTCCCAACACAAGAGAGGCTGGGGTATGTGGGTGGTAAGTTCAAGGCTGGTGAGAACTACAAAGTGAGACCTCATATCAAAACCCAGTAAGAAAAAAAGGTAGTTAAAATGACAAATTTATGTTATAGTACACATAACCCTAATTTGAGTTTTTCCTCGCAGTTATGAACACCACACTTGGGTGTATCGTAAGTTCCAGGGTGGCCTGGGTTATGAGAATGAAAGCCCTCTTTCACAAAAGGGTGGTGGGGTCAGTGAGATGGCTCAGTGGGACAAGGTGCTTGTGGCCAAGCTTAACAACCTGAGTTTGAGCTCCAGGACCTATGTGGTGGAAGGAGAGGACTTCTACCAGTTGACCTCTGACCTCCACACATGCACAGTGCTCATACATACATGGATAAATAAATAACACCACCTATGAGTACATGTGAACATGAATATATATGTATGTATATATGTATGTATATATATGTGTGCACATACACACACACATATATATATGCATATATTTAAAAAACAGGAGGCAGTGGGGCAGTAGTGTCGCACGCCTTTAATCCCAGCACTTGGGAAGCAGAGGCAGGCGGATCTCTAAGTTCAAGGCCAGTTTGGTCTACAGAGTGAGTTCTGGGATACCCCAGGCGATACAGAGAAACCCTGTCTCAAAAAAAAAAAAAAACAAAAAACAAACCAAAACAGGAGGCTCCACCTTACTATGACTGCTGCCTCCTGTGAGAGAGGAAGGGGAAGGTAGGGTGGGAGCCTGTTTGCTTATGAAGGACAAAGGACACTGACTTCAAGTGGCATCTTGTACTGCCGGCTACCCAGTGGATGGCCTGGAGCAGGTAAACAGACATATGCTAACCAAGCTTGTGAGACCCCCAGTTCCCGGGGTTGTCTGTCAGCCTCTCCCCGCTGGGTCTCTGAGGGTCCCTCTATTGAAGACCCTGAAGAGGCGTTCTGTTCTGGACCCGGGTCAGCTCTGACTGTAGGAGGCCTGGAGGCTCTGAGGAGGGGGCTGTCCCTGGCTGGGACTCCTAGAAGTGGGGAAGAGGGATGGGAACCGTGGCTCTCAAAATTGGAAGCATATTAGTAAGCTGGAGCCGGGGAGGCCCCGCCTTCTCCAGTGGGTCTGGAAATTACTCCCTCCTGTGGAGAAAGGGAGAGGGTCCTCCCTCCCCAGCATGGCAGGGTGTGGCTACTTGGCAGGTCCCTCCTGGGTCCTTAGACTGGAGGTGGGGGAGGCCTAGAGCATCCCTGCCCCCTCCCCTAGCCCATTCTGGTCTCGACCAGAGCTTGGCCACTTGTAGGGTGGGAGCCTCTGGCAGCTGGAGAACAGCTGGCTGCTGTGGGGGTGGGGTGGAGGGAAGAAAGGCTAGAGGGGGTTGGGGAGGCCCAGCGCGCCCTTCCCAGCGGTTACCTCCTCTCAGCCCAGCCCGCGGTGCAGCCCTTCGGGACCCACTGATTTCCCCACATTGGGTTATGGCTCCAGTAAGCGGAGCATTTGGGGGCCGGGGGTCCCTGGAAGTCAGGTAGCTCCTGGCTGCAGGACCGGGCTCAGCTTCTGTACCCCCTTGGGAAACAGCAAAGTGCCACCTGATAGCGTGCCTCATCTCTGTTGTGCCCCCACGGGGACACCAGCTCTCGGGGAGCGTTCGCCTAAGTTTGGCTTCCCGTCTTCGGAGGGAGCCAATGGACTGGTGGTCTGGAGGATCAGGGCCTTGACACCCGCCCAACTCTGGCCTCCACTCGGAGCTGTCTGGCCAGTTCTGCCCGCAGATCTGGCCCCGGGGCTGGGAGTGGGCAGCCTGGGCCCCTTATCTCCACTGGGCCTCTTGGCCCCCTTCCTCGTCACTTGACCCCCAGGCTGAGGGTCTGGGACAGGGGAGGAGGCAGGTGTGACTGATCTGCAGGCTAAGGGTGAGGAGAAAGACTAAAGCCATACAGATAACCCCAGCTTGGGAGAAGAGGGTCTGTGGGAGGAGGAGCTGAGCCAAGCCCCACCCGCCTCTCCCGCCTTTCTCCTCCTCCCTGCTCAGTCGATGCTCCGAGCTACCTTCCAGCCCCCGACTTCCTCCTGCGGTGCCCCTACGGGTCCCACCTCCTTGCCTCTTCACCTGGGTGATGGTGGGCCCTTCCCTGGGTCTTTGCTGGGTGGGGACGGGTTACTCTTCTCCCTCCTCCCACCCCACTCTTCTCCCTCCTCCCACCCCAGATGGGAGTCGCTCAGTCGGCCTGTCTGGATGGATGGAGAGCCGGCTATCTGGCACTTGCTGGTTTCTGTCTGCACTCTCTCTGCACAGTTCACCCTTCTTGTTGGACTCATGCTAGGTGACACTTCTGGGACCCTCTACTCCCTTCCATCTACCTGGGCTTGTCTGGCTCTCTGGCTCTCAGTCCTCAGAACACAGCCTCCAGCTGGAGGTTGTCTCTGGGGACTGGCCTGCCAAGTAAGTCAGCCCCTTGAGGCTCAGCCTCCTTTCTCCCATGTGGTCCCTAGGTTTGGGGGTGAGCACCCACACTTAGCCACTGTCTTCACCCACCCTAGTAACCCTGGGAGGGCAGCTGTGGTCACCCCAGTAGTCTCCCACCCCCTCCTGAAGGATGTCTACTTGGAATGATGTCGGCAGAGGAGACCCCTGACCACAGCATTTGCTAGGCAGCCAAGAGCCTTGCAGGCATGCACTACTGTGTCAGGCTGTTTTTTTGTTTTTGTTTTTTTTGGGCGGGAGTGGGGGTACCATTTATGCCATCGGTGTGGACACTCTGCCCTCCAGAAGTACTGTCCCTAGAACCATGTCAGGCCTGTCCTGCAGGTGCCCAGGAGCCTTGTAGGGTGTGTATGTTAGGGTTCCTACTCCTTGACACCTCCCCCCCCCCATGCCATTTCCCCTCCCCAGCTCTCTATCCAAGATCCCAGCCAGGGGCTGTCCCATCCCCCAGTCTGTCCCAGCTCCCAGGCTGCTCTGTTCGCCATATTTGGCCACATGCTCCCTCGGGGGCGGGGCAGGACTGACATCACCCAGGAGGGGGGCATGGCCTGGATGAGGGGAAGCAACCAGAGACTTGGGGGAGGCCAGAGAGTTTCTTTAGAAGTCAGGCTACCGGGGCTCCCTATCACTGAGTCCTGCTGTTCCACTGGAGGCTGAAGGCCCAGGTTCCTATCCCTGGGTGGGTCCTCTGATCCTTCCAGCTGGTCAGACAGCCCCATTAGCATCAGACTGATCTCCGAAGAGGCTAGGACCTTCAGCTGCTCCTCCAATGTCCCCCTCCCCTAGCTAATACAGCATCTTGTCCCCTTTCTTCTGTAAGCAGAGGAGAGGGGTTACAGACCTAGACAGGTCCTGTAGTGAGGGACAGGCTCCGGGTAGGGGCATCTCACCCTTGCTGGCCACTGAGAGAGACTTCTGGGTGTCTTGGAAGCCACCAGAAAGGCTGGTCTTGTGCAGTGGTGTAGGGCCTTTGAAGTTGTTACAGCCACTTGGGCTGGGGCCTTGTGGCCTGGACCTCCTTTTCTTATTTGGGTGTAGGTTTCAATGTCCTTTTCCCCCTTATCTATGGGGTCAGGGAGTTAGCAGCAAGGGCCTCTCTTCTCCCCATGAATCCTGGCCACCATCTCTGCCAGTAGCCAGGAACTTTGTTCAAAACCTAGCTGTCGCTGGGCATGGTGGCGCACGCCTTTAATCCCAGCACTTGGGAGGCAGAGGCAGGCGGATTTCTGAGTTCGAGGCCAGCCTGGTCTACAGAGTGAGTTCCAGGACAGCCAGGGCTACACAGAGAAACCCTGTCTCGAAAAACCACACACACACACACACACACACACACACAAAAAAAAACCTAGCTGTATCATTTCACTGTGTATCCTTGTGTAAATTGTTTAACTTCTCTGTTCCTTGTTTTTTTCCTCATGTACAAAGTAGCATTAATAATAAGTAGCACTTATGAGTTACTGTATAAAATACTCAAAACCATGCCAGGTGCCACTGTTGGAAATGTTAAGTATAAACCTGATGTCTAACGCTCTGTGTAATTGCATACATATGCCTGATACCCTACCACCTGGGAGGCCACGAGGCAGGCGGGTAGCCAGCTTGGGCTACATAGTGAGGCTATCTCTCTGACAGATATATACTCACTCCTACCAGCATTAGAGCTGTCCTGCTCTGTAGACCAGGCTTGCCTCAAATTGGGAGATCTGCCTGCTTCTGCATCCTGGGTACTGGATTAGAGGTGTGAGCCACCATGTGGGCAGACACTACATTCTTGCTGCCCCAGAGCAAAGCTCTTATTCTGGGAGGTCCCCAGAACGCTGACCTCAGGTTCCGGTGTCCTGGGGTTGCTGGAGGTACAAGGCTGTGTTCATGGGGGATAGAAAGGGTGCCCCCCCCAGCCCCATTCCCAGAGCCTTGACCCATCTGCCATGTAGGCCAGGACAGCTGGGTGGGGGTGGTTTATGGGCTGTTATGGGGCTGAGGAGGCATGGGAACAGGACATGCGGTTGTAGGCTGCGCCTCCTAGCTGTCCTGTGCCGTCTGTGTCCTGGCCACTCCCAGGACATCACCTGACCCATGCTTAAGGTCCTCTGTGGGGTAGGTGAGATCGGTCTCATCTCAGAGCAGGACCACTCTAATGCTTGTAGGAGTGGGTAGTGAGGGCCCTGGCTGGAGTCCTCCCCCTCCTGCTGAGGGCTGCAGACACACCAGTCCTTGCCTGACACTCTTCTTCAGAGACTGCCTGGGGAGCCTCAGCTTTCTTGGTATGAATGAGCATCTTCAGGTCTGCCTGTGTAGGGACTGACTAGATATGCAGGTGACATGGTGGGGGTGGCCCTCACATAGCCAGGCTGGACACAGCTGAGCATGACATTGAACTCCTGCCACAGCCTCCCAAGAGCTGACGTCACAGGCTTCGGCCTCCCCGCCCAGTATTTCAAAAGTTTTTTTGTTTGTTTGTTTGGTTTGGTTTTTTGATTGAGACAGGGTTTCTCTGTGTAGCCCTGGCTGTCCTGGAACTCACTCTGTAGACCAGGCTGGCCTCGAACTCAGAAATCCGCCTGCCTCTGCCTCCCAAGTGCTGGGATTAAAGGTGTGTGCCACCACCGCCTGGCAAAAGGTTTTTAATTTGTGATTTGAGTCAGGGTCTCCCTGTTGAGTCCAGATTGAACTTTGCAGTCAGCCAGTCACCCAAAACTGGGTTACAGGCAAACACCATCTTTGACTCAAGCTAGCAATCCTCCTGCCTCAGGCTCCCAATTGTGCAGCACCTGTTGATATGTAGTGTTATGGTTGGTGATCAAGGGGATCTTTTCCCTTTTTACTTTATTTTTCTTTCATGAAAATGGGTGTTTTGCCTGCATGGATGTCCGTGAGAGGCCGTCAGATGCCCTGGAACTGGAGTTAAAGTTGTGAGCTGCCATGTGGGTGCTGGGATTGAACCTGGGTCCTTTGGAAGAACAGCCATGGACCTTAACCACTGAGCCATCTCCCCAGCCCTTTACCATTTTATTACAATTATTTATTCCCGTGTGCTGTCTGTGCCTGCTGTGTGGAGGTCAGAGGACAGCTTCCAGGAGTTCTCACCTGCCATGGTGTGGTCCCTGGGTAGGAGAGGGACAAGAAGGGTGCAGGTATCCTTTAGCCCAGGCTGGCCCCAGATGAGCTGTGTCGTGGAGGAGGCTGGGTCCTCCTGCCTCAGCCGTCCAAGTGCTGGGATTACCACAGGGCGCACCGCCACACCCAGCTAATATTACTGTGTCAGTGATTCCAGCCTAGCCTTTTAACCCTCACAACTCAGAGAGACCGTTTTTTTGGTTTTAAAATAGATTTGCGTTTTTAATTTTGTATGGGTGGCATGTGGAGCCAGAGGTGTCAGGGTCCCCTGGGACTTGGGGGACAGGCAGGCGTTAGCTGCGCATGAGTGCTGGGAATGGGATTGGGATCTTCCACTCTTAACCATCTCACCAGCTCGCCTTCCTTCCAGAGACGATTTTGACTTTTTATGGGACCCAGGCTCAGAGAGAGGTAAACTAACTCCTGCAAGGTCACACAGCTCTGGAGAGGCTTCCCTTCAGCCTCCAACCTGGAGCACCTACCCGTGGTGCGGGGAGCACGGAACGTGGCCACTGGGGTGGGTGGGAAGAGCCTGTCCTAACCCTTGGCATCTTGCTTGTGTAGGCTTAGGCCATCCAGGGGGCTCAGGCCCAGAGCCCAGAGCAACCAGCACAATAGCGTCCAACAGCTGGCCCGCCAACAGCAGCCCCGGGGAGGCCCGGGAAGATGGGTCCGAAGGCCTGGACAAGGGGCTGGACAACGATGCCGAGGGAGTGTGGAGCCCGGACATCGAGCAGAGCTTTCAGGAGGCCCTGGCCATCTACCCGCCTTGCGGCCGGCGCAAGATCATCCTGTCCGACGAGGGCAAGATGTACGGTGAGTGCAGAGGTGGGCGTGGCCCCCGCTGGTGCCGCCCCCTGCTCTCTGTCCCTTGCCAGACCGGTTGGTTGGGGGAGCCCTGGCGGTCTGCCCAGCGGGCGAGTCCGGGCCGGCAGGCTTGGGCTGCGTGTGTCTGGGGCCTCCTCCAACTGCACCTCGCAAACAGGCCTGCCACAGCCCACACGCTCCCCGCCTCTCCCCAGCCCTGCCGGCTGGAGGTTTCGGGGTGACTCAGGGGGCCAGGAAAACTGGGTCAGTCCATTGAGCCTGTGGCCTAGTGAGACAGCCCCAGACTCCAACTCCCAAGACCCAGGGCTGAGGGGATAGTACCATAGGTAGACTGGGGGCCCACCGTCTGGACAGGCCAGTGCTTGATGCTTGAAAAACTCCACTCTTGGGGCAAGTAGATGTTCTGGGGTGCTCCACCGGGTGGGGCCGCCTGCCCACACTGCATCCTCACCAATGGCAGGACAGCCCCACGGGGTATTTTTAGACAAGGGGTTGACGGGCAGGGAGGAGCAGTGGGGCCTGTTCTGTCATCGAAGAGGAATTTGGGGAATGTGGCAGTTCTGGGGAGGCCAAGAGGTTGGGGGGCCGAGTGCACACCCTGGATGCTGACACACACCCTGTGGTATGTCTAGGCAGCCCCCACATTGCATAGCCTACTCCCCAAGATGGTCTCCGGGGTTGCGCAGAGCCCCTACCCCCATACTCCGAGACGACTGGGCAATGCCATAGGGGTCGCTGGCACACGGACCCAGTGATGCACCCTGATCCAAGCTGTCCGTCTAAGAGACATAGCAGAGGTCCCCTGTCTTCCTTCACCAGAGAAAGGACAAAGCTTATTCCGGGTCCCCCATGACCGGGATGAAACCAGACAGAACAGCTTACAGATAGGGGACGTGGGCCGAGACCTATGCGGACCTCAGTCCTGCTGGGAGTGATGCCTCCTGCCCAGGAAACCTGTTAAGGCTTTTTCTGTAGGCCATGTCCTCCACCATGGCCTGGAGGCAAGGTGAAAAGCAGGCATGCCCAGCCCCGGGTTCTACCCTCTCCTTGAGTCCTCACTGGCTCTGTCTCCCTGACTAGGTCGAAATGAGCTGATTGCCCGCTACATCAAGCTGAGAACTGGGAAAACCAGGACGAGAAAGCAGGTAGAGAGATGGCCCTGGCCCCCTGTCCCCCAGACCCGCCCCGTCACACCGCCAATGGGCACCTTGGGTGTAGGAAGCACAGTTTGGCCCACGGGGCCTGCTCATCCGTCAGAAAGATGGGTATTTGCCTCATTGGGCCGGTACTGCTGGGGGTTGGCCTGGACCCTGTTCTGGGGGAGGCCAGAACCCCCTCCAGAGGGGCAGGGAGTTAACCAGGGAGGGACCATGCCAAGCGGGGGTTCAGCAGATCAGGCAGGGTAGCAGCCCCCACAGTACCCACCAGAAACCTTCCAAGCGGAGTTCACCATTCAGCCTGCCCGTGCCCGTAGGGCCACTCAGAGCCTGCTCTTTATATCCTTCCCATGTGACATGGGCGAACGAGCACACTGTCCTTGACACACCAGAAGAGGGCATCAGATCCCATTACAGATGGTTGTGAGCCACCCTGTGCTTGCTGGGGATTGAACTCGTGACATTTGGAAGAGAAGCCAGTGCTCTTAACCACCGTTGAGCCATCTCTCCAGCCCCCCCTGCTGCCTTCTAACAGACTTCTCCAGGGACAGCACTGTCCAGAGAGGGCTGGGCTCTCCTGCATCAATCAAGGAAATGTACCACAGGCTTGTCCACAGGCCAGGCTTGGAGGACATTTTCTCAAGCCTTCCCAATTGACTGTAGCGTGTGTCAAGTTGAGATAAAACTAAGAAACCGGGAGAGGGGAGTTTAGTGACTCCCCCCAACCCCATATTGTGTCACTGAGCGAGGTGGGGGTGGAGTCAAGATTGGCCCCTACACTGAGCCAAGAGAAAGGGGGGGAGGGGGGATGGGAGAGGATTGAGTAGAGGCAGTTGTGGGGCAGTGAATCTGGGAAGCCAGCCAGGAGGCAGAGGCAGAGACGACACTCACAGGATACCCCCGGGAAGGCCGGCAGCTGTGGGTGGCCAGGCAGAGGGGACTCGTTGGATGAATTAGGTCTAGGGTACCTAGGAGAGATGTCAACTTAACCCCTAGCCCTTCAAGGGGTTGGGACTCAAACTCCGCACCCCCTTCCCCTGGAGTGCTGGCTATACATAGACAAGCCCCACCTGTCCCTAACCTCAATCCTTAAGGGGGCTCTAGGCTTCCTGCCTAGTATGGGCATTTAGTGATGTCTGCCCTGGGCCCCGAATGAGTTCCTTTGGCCAACTCAGAGATACTCCTTGGGTCTTTAGTGCAGCAGGGGTGGCCGCTTGGGCCCCGGTCTCCAAGCTCAGGCCTCCTGCACACCACATGGAGTGGCATATGCCTGGAGGTCCAACACTTCAGAGGCTGAAGTAGAAGTGTCTCATGAGTTTGAGGCTCCCAGAGTAAGGTTCCATCTCCACCCACCCCCCAACCCTACCCCGACACAAACGCTGAGATTCCGATAGTCTGTGCTACCTGAGCTTAAGTTGGCTTCCTAGCCTCAGCTCCTGGCAGCTGTGAATTGAGAGATACGTGGACACCTAAGAGCAGAATCTGCTGCCATTACTGCCGTACCCATATTCTTGGGAACCCGGTTAGCCCGGGAAGGGTTGGCGGTCTGTAAGTTCAGGCTCTGAATCAAGCCAAGCTGGCCAAAGGTTGGGCCTATGTCCTGCCTCTTTCTGACCCCACTTGCACCTACGCTGTCCACACAGGGCAAGCCAGCCATCTGGGGACTGGTGCCCATATCTCCCATCACCTGAAACAGTGAGACTCTCTCTGATTGAACTATGTAGCCCAGGCTGGCCTGCCCCTGCCTGCCTCTTCCTCCCAAGGGCTGGGGTCAAAGGTGTATGCTACCATGCCTGGCACAATGACTTCTTATTAACCAGATGGGAGTAAGCCGCTGCCTGTGACTTGCAGAGGTTAGAGCTGGCCCTGAGGAGGTGGTGCCAAGTGCTAAGGGTCTGAAGGAATCCTGGGAGAAGAGCTTGGTGATAAAGCCAGTGGTCTCCAGGGTCACATGGCCTGGGTTTGAGTGCGAGCTCTGCAGTGGGCTGTGTGACCCTGGATACATAGCCCAGCCTCTCTGGGCTTTGATTAGGCCATCTGTAAGTTAGAGGGTTGGTGCAAAGTTCTAATGTGTTGGGTGTAGGAAGCTTGGAGAACGCCAGCACGTGTGTTTGGTGGCCGTCAGTATTGCCTGGACAAGAGTAAGCATCAGATGGGGCCTGCAAGGGGAGCACCCAGTTTGGGGCATTACTGCGGTTCCAAAGAACAGTTTCTTTATGGGAATAAAAAACTTTTGAAGAGCTGGGCAGTGGTGGCGCACGCCTTTAATCCCAGCACTTGGAAGGCAGAGGCAGGTCTTTTCTTTTCTTTTTTTGGTTTTTCGATCGAGACAGGGTGTCTCTGTATAGCCCTGGCTGTCCTGGAACTCACTCTGTAGACCAGGCTGGCCTCGAACTCAGAAATCCGCCTGCCTCTGCCTCCCAAGTGCTGGGATTAAAGGCGTGCGCCACCACCACCCGGCCAGGCAGGTGGATTTCTAAGTTCGAGGCCAGCTTGGTCTACAGAGTGAGTTCCAGGACAGCCAGGGCTACACAGAGAAACCCTGTCTTGAAAAAAAC